>ML803238.1:100909-111306 GCA_009831015.1 Picea engelmannii | reverse complement strand
CCTGCACACTCAACGAAACTGAGTCAGCGGCACCTGTCTATATCATAGTAGTGAAATCATCCTGTCATATAACCCAATGCATCCAAATGAAAGAAAAGTTTTATCATCATTTAAATCCAGATCACTTGCGAGCAAGTGTCTTCAAAGAATAAGTTTGGTAGGTGCGCCAGAGCGGGATGTTACACTGTATTGTTATTGTTTTAAAATTTGTTATTTAAAGATTTTCTGCATGAATTTATGACCCAAGCTTCCACTGATCCTTGAAATGTTTTAAACATTCAAATTCTCCTTCAATTGGTTTAAATTTGTAAGCGTCGATGACAGCCAGTTTTTATACTTTTAGTTTCATTTAGAACCACCTTGTTCTGTAATGGTAGAAGTGAATCTTTTAATGCTAACCCCTCCGTCGTATAATTCAAGTTGTGTTTTACTGAATTTGTTTAACTCTAGCTGACTGCGGTGTAAATACTTTTTCATAATTGACTGTTGTTCATTTATGTGTTGTTCTTAATGTTTAGATGTCGTTAGATTGATCCTCGTAGAATGGAAATAATTTAGCTAGTATGCACCGGATGTAAATCATATGCCCCATGCCTCATTTTTTATCTTAGCTTAGTTCATATTTAAGCAGATACTGGAATAGTTCATATACACTTTGCACCATGCCTTAAATAGTTAATTTATGAAAATGATGTTAATATTATTATTGTATTAGGGTAAGGATCAATGAAAAGCAATGCTTAATGTTATTGCTTATGGTCAAGTTAATGTTAATGTCGTTATTGGTTTAGAGAATAATAAAGGATGCAAAGTGATACTGAATGTATGCTTATGGTAATGTAATGCTAATATTATTATTGCTTAACGGTAATGATCTTTATTTAATTGTTATTCATTTGTTATTTAATTGGTTTTTCTTTAATTGTTATGTAATTGCAATGTTATTTATTAATTTCTATTCAATTGGTGGTGAAGCATGAAATGTATTGCTATTTTAGGGCAATGTTAGGGTAACATTAAATGAAGGGATGATGTAAATTTAATGGAAATGTCACTGAAGATTTATTATTATTAATAATATAATTTGGTATGGTAATGGGTAGTAGCATCGTTGCTGTAATTTATGTCGATACTTTAATGAATTGTAATGCGAGGATTGGTTAATGAAATGTTAATGTAAATGAATGTGTTGCGAGATAATGGAATGTAGCACAATTTTCAATTTCTTTATAGTTATGGAAGGTTTATGTCCGCAGATGTTATTTTAATGTTTTTTTTCGATTTGGAATAATAATATTTGGGAATGATGATATTGACCTTAACAAGTTACTAAACGTATTTAGAAGAGTCCTATGAAATTTCAATTGAAGTTTTGCCCATGTGGATCTGGCTTTTCTTCATCAATTTCCTATTGCTCAATTGGCTTTTGTTTTTATTGTGTATTGGGTTTTTCTGTGTGGCCCTTAAATCTAGCGGGCACCCTTATCTAATGGGTTCCTTCTACAGGGTGCTTTTATTTGATTGGCTTAGGGTTGGGCTGTTAAATTTATGGTTACATAAGTTGTTGTTTATTTTGTGTTGTTGTTTAGGGTTGGGTTAATTTCAGGGTTAGTGCTATAATTGGAATTGTCCCGACTCACAGTTGTATGATATCATACTCTTCGATCTGATAAAGCTAGTCGCTCTGTATATAAGTCTGTGTGTGTGAGTATGTTCTGTGTAAAGAATCCAGTGCCATATCAAGAGTCTCGGGCCCTTTAAAGGCAGGGTTTCCACTCTTGCAACACACCTGACAGAGATTACTAGTTTCTTCCTGAGCAGTCGGCCAGGAGCCTATCTGACATTCTCTCTCTCTGGAGCAGAGAACTAAGATTAAACTCCCTACTTTCCTGTGCAGAAATAGTAAAATCTACTACTATGGATTCTTCCATCTGTGTTCGTACTGGACTCAACCCGTATGTCGTTTAATGCTTGTAGTTACTTGTGGTGCGCCTTATGTATTTTTGTTGTGATCATCGTGGTTGCGTCTTGTTAGTCGTCAGGTGGCAACATAAGTCAAGTGTGTCTGTTTTCTTTTACACGTGCGCACACTCTTTAAAAAAAAAATTGTACCTGTTATCAGAGTTGTTTTTGTAACGAGGAGGCCATTACAGTTTTGTTTTAATACAAACCACCAATCCCTATCCAACACATCAGGGTAAGAAAACACTTGGTTGAAGTGTTTTGAGAAAACATAAGGATCCTTAGCTTCATCCCACATATTTTTAGAGTTGATACATATCATCCCATTATCACGATATTCCTTTACACTATTTCCATCAAAGGTGTCCCACTACTTGCACCTAAAAATAACACCTTGGAAATAACATAATCCCACTTGAATGATCTCTTGTAACTTTTTGACATAACCTAACTTCCCCTTTATGGTGTTTTGATCAGGGCGGCTAGCACAACTATATTGGTCTAAATTGACTTCCACTCCATAGTCTTGTGGCATGTGAACATCATTCACATCTTCTATGTGAAAATTATGTCCATATTCCCACATAGATGAGAATAAATGCACCTACAAAAAAGTAAAAAAATCACATTGTCAATATGTGTCTAATAAACCAACCATTAAAATATAAAATAATATAGATGTACTTACAATTCAAATTTGCATTACGATGTTAAAAATTATGTACACAAAAATATTATTACTGAGTTGATGCAACCAATCCCTATGTTTAGTGCATCCTCTTATTCACATGGGTAATGACTAGATGCGCAATATTCCTCTCTAGCTTGGTAGAAAACCTAACTGTTGGGGCATATCATTGACATATTTTCTTTTATATGGTCATGATAAGGCATGCTTCTACCATTAAACTGTCTAAATTATTTCATGTCACTTTCTCATTTCCTCCTCTTATGTTCATACAATGTGACCCACGAATGTGTTGCCTACGAATTGTAAAGAATGAATTTATTGATGGAATCAATTTATGAATTCGTTGATGTATTCATGAAATCAAACTAACATATATTACATATGAGATCATGAAAATATACATTATGAATTTCAGTGTAAATAGTTATTGTGTAGAAATTTGACAAACGATAAGTCACTTACTATTTATCAAGCGTCTTTTTCCATTTGTTTAGAGAATCTCCCCTTCTCTTTTGTCTCCATCCCTTTCATCGTCCCAAATCATTTCACCTGGTGTGTTGTCAATATTCTTAATGTACTCACTGGAATAGTAATAATAATCATATGATGTGTACCCCTCTTCCATAGACTCCTTGGGTTTTTCCCTTTGACAAACATATCCTTTAAATTTCTTTATGTACCTCTCTAAAAAAAACATCCAACGACAGGAGACCACACTGACTAAATCAACCTCATTTACTAGGTGAATTAGAAGTCAACCTGCAAGTCCATGAAACTCGACGGTAGTTCCTTCTCTAACATACAAACAATATCAACTATCTCTTGATGCCACCATGGAATGATAGTCATATGAATATCCTTTGATGTGATCCAATGTACAAATGAAGATAATTTAAATATGGCATGCCTTAGGTCATGGTGGAAGTCATGGTTCACACACCCACACATGAGAAAAGGATAATGACACTACAAAGTAAACACATAAAAAATTAATTATGTTTTATCCCATGGCATAAAAATAAAAATTAAAAACAATAGAATCATATTTTTGACATGTGTCATATCTTTATAAGGTTCAAATGGTCATGTGATTTCAACCTTGACAAATGGTATTGATGCACAATGAAGAAACATCATAGGGAAGACCTATATAAATAAAGATCCTTCACACCCAATATAACCTCATTTTCCAAAGAAATATCTTCTTTCTTAAAAATCCATGGGACATCACCTTCTTTGAAAGCCCAAGTGGCATGAGCCTCTCCTCCAATTTCTTGTCTTGGCCAATGTTTCTTTTTAATTTTTTAAGAACTAAGATCTATCCTTAGCCAATGTGTCACTTTATTTCGATGATATGTGCATCCATAAAGAAGATGAAACATTTTAAATATATGCATGGGATCTAGTAAGTGGGAAATCTTAATATGCTCCCAATAGAGGGGCTCATAAAAGATATATTTCCTTTTCATCCCAATTGGAAATTTCTCAACATAGGTCTCAAATAATTATGGATCATCGAACATAGGCTCTCTATTTGAATCGAGAATTTATGTCATATTCTTATCCTTCTCTCTCTCATATGATCTAAGCCATTCTACTGGTGTCATTATTGTATGCCTTTGGGTTCTCTCTGGTTTACCATTGAAAGAGGATTTTTCTCTTCTATAGGAATTTTCTTCTAGGAGGAATACACTTGAGTAGTCATACACTGGCTTTCGTAGGTGTTTGGACCACCTAGCATTCAAAGAAGTTCCACAACATTTACATCCATAATATCCTTTAGTTACAATACCTATGAAATTATTGTATACATAACACGTTATCATTTAAGAATAGAATGTCAATCAAAGTGAATTAAATATGAAAATAAATATTTTTGTGTATATAAACAAATACATAAACATATTAATTACGAGATAAAACTCCTAATCCTAGATAATCATGTGTGGTGTAAGAACATATGCCATACAACTTAAAACTCCTCATTTTCTCCATGGGTCTTGATACATTGTATACATGTATCCCTTACCATAATTCCTTCAATTCATCTACCAATGGTTGTAGGTATACATCCATATTGTTCACTTGTCTTCTACCAGGGACTGTAAGAGCCAACATAAGATGTTCATTATTCACAAATAAACATGGGGAGATATTGTTATTGATCACTACTACAGGACAAATAGAATAGTTGGTGTTTTGGAGGGAATATGGGTTCATGCCATCCATTTCTATGTTGAGTAGTAGACTTTGTACTTCATCCTTGAACTTTTATGGCCATGTATTCTTTGTATGCTTCATGGCTATTGAATATGTTGGGATTCACATAACTCCCGACTCACTTCTATGCGAGGGATGCCATCCCTACAACATATCTAATTATTTTCAATGAAATAACCTTTGAATCATGGGGATTATAGGCATGTGCCGCAATATATTATGAGTACGACCATGAAATTTACCATTTTCATTTGATTTATGGTACTTGTCATTCCCACATTTCAGACATATTTCTTTGTTTGCATATTATCCTCTATATAGAATACAATCATTTGTACATGCATGATATGATATATACTCAACAACCAACATTTTCAACAACTTGTCTTCCTCTTCGTAGCTACCAGGAAAAATATTATCCCTAGGAATAACCTTATCTTTCAATATCCTGCAGTTAGTGGGAAATAGAAATGTACAAGGTCATTTAACATTTATAAAAGAAACCATTTCTAATGTTGATTGAGTGACAAGATTTCTAAAAATTAATATAAAGAACTTGTAGGCCAATTACCTCAATATTTCCAACAATCATGTGTTTTACATGACAAAATTTTCTTTCATTTTGTATAGTAACATTGTTGTCACAAGTTGGGTAGACTTTGATCGAGCACTAAGTCCAAAGAGAGGAGTGGTGTAAGTATATTTTAGGCTTTAAAAAATGGTGTAACTAATATGAGCATAATCCCCTAACCCATCGTTTTGGAATGTGTCTAACAACATTGTCTCCATGGAATTCGTATACCGTAAGTAATCATCCATACCAACCTCTTTTTGATTGCCTTGATTTCCAGCTTCTGAAGAACTACTATTGTTGTATTCATTCCTAATTGGTGAATCTGCACATAGTGGGAATTGAATAGGTGGTTTATTCAACTTTTATTGGTATGATTCCTCTCTGAGTTGTTCTCTCATTGCATCCTTCTCTCGGATTGACATTATTATGGGGTGCAACAAAATTTCGTAGGTAGGTTTCTCATCATCAGAAGAATCCAAATTTCAAAAATATTGAACATTAGTACATCGATGATATTAGTAAGCACAATGCAATAATTTCTTTTTTCAAATTACGTTATATCAAACAATTATTACCATCATCGACCCAGGATTACGGCTAGAAGATGGAATGTCACAATTGGAAGGGTAAAGCAGTTGTCCATTTTCATATACCAATTGCTAGTAGTATGTTGCTCCTGATAAGACATTCTTATGTTTTTGAACTGGTCTTGGAATATTTTCTACATATGAAATTGATTTTGAATAAGGATCCTGCAAATTTGGATACATTTTTATTCATATTGACATGGATAAAAAAATATCAAGTGAGATAATCAAAACATAAATAAAATAAGTTAAACTTACTGCAAATACAAAGGGAGAACTCCACGATTGACTTTGAGCAATATGGAATGGACTAGAATTTGAAGAATTAGCCATTTGATCATATAATAAATTTTTCTCCGTGTATTTTAGAAAAATCAACAATAAATTTTCCTATACATATCTAAAATAAAATTTGAGGACGATACCACAATCTGAGTTTGAATATGGTTTTGAAACCATTTTTTAAGAATAAGGCGAGATAAAACGTAAAATGTATACTGAAGTATTGTAAGTCATGTGAATTCATCCTAAATGATCATTTGAGATAAATATATCAGTTTATGTGCAAATAAAATTTCAAATAACTTTAAAATCATCCCAGTTCTTTTAAAAACCACAAACGCACCGATATGCATATTAATAATAATCACTGATGTGTTGAAGAATTAATCACACCGTGTTTTAAGATTTTTTTATTAAAAAAAAATTATATGTCTTTGGTGTGTCAATTAATATGGATGCGTCTGTGTGTAATGTAATATAGCCGCATCATTGTGTCTTACATAAACAAATCGTTGTGCCGAAAAATTTATAAAAAAAAACACGATTTGTTTTAAACAATGAAAAAATGAGCACGAATCGAATTTCATAAAGTCATTTAAATACTAAAAAGCTATTCACTATTTACTTATTTTGCAAAAAATTGCAGAGGAGAGACTTGCAAGAGAGACATATAGAGGAACATTGTTGAGGAGAATAATACTTTGGAACCACAATATTATTTAGAAAATGATGATTTGAAGGTATGGTGATTCACTGTGAACCCTTTTCATAAAGTTTTTCTAATATTAAGAAGGTATTCAATATTTTCATTATTTTTCCGAAATTTACAAGAGACATATTTGGAAAAGAGACATATTGGGGAGAACTATGGAGAAGAAGAATACTTTGGAATAGCATAAATATTCAGAAAATCAAGATTTGAAGGGTATGGTGATTCACTCAAAACCGTACATTCAAAAATAAAAATAAAAATCATACTTACCTTAAACCCTTGTTTTTTTTGCTTATATCAATGCAAAATTTCACCCTAGGGTTTAAATCCCTCAATCACTTGAAAATTAGGGATTTTCATTTTAGGTAGTTAGATCTAATGGGTTTGTTCTCTCTATATAAGTGTTTGAAATTTGATGCAAAGGGACCACTTATTGCATCGGATACCAAACGAAGTCGACCCTCTCACTTTTTTTATTCTTTTTTTTTAACGATTTCTGATTTGATGTTTTTTTAAAAAAAGATTTTCAAATTTTCGGTGCGCCATTTCGACAGAAATGCACCACTACATTTTTGTCTAAGGAGCACCAATAAAGCAATATTTTTTTTTTAATTTAAAAAATATAGTGCATAAAAAAAGTATCATGAATGTTTTCTCATCTAAAAAACACAGAAAATGTTGTCACGTCATTTTTTTAATTTTTTTAATTTTTTCTACTCATCGGTGCATAATTTTTCTATTTATTTTTTGTAAGAATGTTTACTTTGTTTGCTATGTTTTTGTTTTCTACTGTAGTCGTTGTGATGTCTTCTATATATATTTCACTCTTGTAATTCATAATATTTTAAAAAATAAATTAAATTGTTCAGTGTGTTTTGTTGTATAGAATACATTGATATGGTTTATGTAATAAACAAACCGATGCTTTCTATATAAAAAAATGCACTGGTTACAATGATTTTTTTCGCTAAAAATTATGTAATTTATTTATTAAATATATTTAATAATTTATGTATTGAATGGTACAGGTTGTATATTGACAAAAATATTAATGAGAAGAGTTCAAATAATAAAATTTTTGGTCAACACAATGATGACACATCCATAAAATAAAAAAAGGCACGTTCTTTGTAAATGCTATACAAAATTAATATGGTTGAACTATATGTAAGTTTAAATAATATGTATTGGTTAGTGTGTGTCATGAAGAGCCACAAAATGAGGAAGATCGATAAGATTGTTTCCTATCTAAGTGCAGAAGAGCATAAAATCTTGATGGAAAAATTGCAGAGGAATGAATGAGGTGAATGAAAAAATATTATTCAATATGATTTTTTTTTTTCATTACTAATATAACTAGGAATATTAGATGGCATGTTTCAAACAAACTATTAATTCACATATGTTTAATGTTCTACATGAACCAACAACGAGGGAATAAAATGTCATCATAGAAAAACAAAATTAATTAATATAGAACATGGAAATGATGATGAATTGATCCTTATCTCATCTGGAGTGGTGTTGGAGATTAATCAAAGGGGGGGGGGACTTTTACAGAACTATAAGGGATATAGTGGAACAAACATGTTGACATGAAGTTTAATTTTTTACCCTTTTAACCTGAAACTTCGCCTTTGTCTAGTCTTGGAGTTGCCCTTAGTCCTAAAAACGAGTCGAAAGTCTTTTGATTTTTTTTTTCGGGTTTCAGGATTCGACTTTTTGCAAGGTATGATATTTAGTTAGCAATTCCAGGGTCCTGGTGCCGGAATCCTGTAAACGATTTATATTAAAGTAATAAAACAGAAAAAAGAAAAAGTGGGTGCTACAAGTCGTGACGCGCATTTCACAAAGTATCCTTTAGTCGTGATTAATTAAAATCTTAAAAGTGATCAACGATTCATTAATATTTTGTGATTCAGGTTTTCCCGTGTCAAAGTGCTTTCAAAATGTCGACCCTCGAGCGCCCGATCCCCAAATTTCCGAAAAAGAAAATAAAAGCAATAAATTACTAACCTCGATTAATTAAAGAATTAATACGGGTAATTAGTGCTTAAATTAATCCCATCGCAATTTCGCGATTCAAGGTTTGGTTATGACATACCTCATGGGTACAGGATCCCCGAAATTACAAAATGCGAAATCACGATTTTTTTTAACAAAGTTTATAACAAAATTAAGTTAGTTTAAAACGACATTAATAATGACTAAATTACTTTTCGCGTTTCTCATTTCGTGGTTTGTTGAAAACAGTCCCTTTCGAAACTCCAGTTTGAAATCACTGATACGCGGTTGCATTAATAACGGACAAATGGAGATATTTTTGATATGAAGGCATAAATTCCTCATTAAAACATTAATTCCTTATCACCTGTACTAGTACACTCATCTTAAGACAAGCAGTAGTGAGTTTCTTTTATCCAGGATTATATATTTTTCCTATGCAAATAGGTTTTCAGTCTAAACGTGAACATTATGGTACCTAGAAAGGCACCTAAGAAAAGTGAAGAAGCAACTAAAATATCAAGCCTAGAAGGAAATGTCGTGTCTGATACTACACCACGTGCCATTGATTCCATCAAATCATGGAGGAAAATTTTTGAAACCTTGCACTATGAAATCAAGAATTTTCCCAATGATTATGAAAACAAACTTTGTGACATAGCATAGTCTGAACTTCAAAAAGTAGCCACGCACCCACGATTCATGACATACAATGATATGATCAGTTGGGCTTTAGAGAGGACAAACGTGCAGATGAGAAGCATTTTGGACAACCAAGGGGCTGTCATCAACTCTTTCAGACATAAGCATATACAAGTAATGTACAAATTGTATCCCAATTCTAAGTACATTTATAATAAAGAGTTTGTAAGTGAATTTAAAAGGAAAGAATGCATAGAGGCATATCAAACATACCCCAACATCATCAAATACTGGTGGAGACACCCAACAAAATTCAGGGCCGATACCCATAACATTTATGCCACAGCCTCATTGAATGACTACATGGTCTATGTGGCCATGATGCTATGTAGGCTTTTCAAGAAGAAACGTCCTACCCATTTCCCTGCAGAATGGGTACCCCTTTGACATGAAGCAGTTGAAGGCTATAGCTTCAATTGGAAAAAAATTCTATCAGATAACCTAGCTAAGGAGGTTATGGAGTATCAAACTGTTAGATCTAGTGGCTGACCAATATCCTTTTACATGTTGGCATATATCATAGACGGTATATGTTTCACAACTCCTTTCCCTTTGATGGATTGGAGTTGGAACCCAACCTGCACTGAACCTATTCATGAATATCATTCTAAGCTATGGGAAGAAAATGCTAAGAATTCTTTTTACGAAGTTTGTCATTTCGTG
>ML803238.1:54304-68736 GCA_009831015.1 Picea engelmannii | reverse complement strand
AAATAATTAATTAACTTAAACATAATCCAAATCACATAATAAAATAAATTTATTTTCAATTATTTATTAAAAAAATTAAAAGATATACAAAAATTATTTAAGTTAAACATTAAAAGATATACAAAAGTATTTAAGTTAAACATTAAAAGATATACAAAAGTATTTAAGTTAAACATAATCGAGATCACATAATAAAATAATTTTTCTTTCAATTAAACCAACTTTATAAAAACTTTCTTATTAACTAAACCAGACACAACTTTAAACACAAAAATATAAAAAATAACAAATTTTGCATTCCAGTGGTTTGATTGAAAAAAAGTAATAATTAAATTTTATATAAAAGGAAAAGGAAGAAATAAATTCCAGGGTGGTTAAACTAATGGAAGATACAATAATGATGATTGACATGTAAACATTTAATGACTGCTGAATTATGTCATTACAATCTCTTAAAACTTTAATTTATTTTTTATTTAAAAAAGTTAAAATAGCAACAATAACTATAAGCAAAAGTAGGTGAAAGAAAAACTAAATTTCATGTGTTATAATAGCTAGAAATAAACTGTAATAGTGATTAACATGATAGCATATAAATTGTATCCATGTAAAAAAATATAACTTTTATTCTTTCTAATTTCAGAAATAAAATTAAAAACAAATACCATTTAAAATGCTAAGAAATGGGTTATCTGTTTAAGGAACTAAAATACATAGCAGAGGCTGGTTAAACTAATTATATATGCAGGTTAGTTGAGGAATGAATTAATATAGATGGCGTTAAAAAAATGTTCATGAGTAATTTTTAAACTGTTAAAAAACTTAAATTCAATAACTATTAAAAAACCTAAATTAATTAAGAAGCAACGACAGGTGGTTACACTACCACAGACACAGATTAAACTAATTAGAAAGAAATAAAGTGTCTGTTAACCCAAAATACAGTGAGGCTAACTACTATCCAGATGGATAAACACGGATAAACATAGGGAAGTGGAAGTAAAATGTATCGTTTAGAGAGAAGTACAATTCTATAGAAAAGGTTTGATGTTCGAACGATGTAGGCAGTTGCAGATTTCGCTGAACCTGAAGAAATGCATGTTCGCTGCCTCGTATGGACCTCTATTGGGACATGTGATTTGCAAGGAAGGGATGTTGGTGAACCAGACGAAAGAGATCTCAATCATTCTACAACTAGATGATCCCTAGACATAGATAGAGGTTAAGGTGTTTCTGGGGCCGGGTACTACCAGAGGTTCATCAAGAACAATGTACATCGCTTCTAAGGAACTATTGCAAATGTCAAAACAGCACTAGCAAATGCTAGAATTCAACTTCTTTTAACATAAGCTAATGCACAACACTCATTAAAACACCAGTCAAATATTTCAAATTAATACAGAACTCTTTACGATGCACATAACTGATTGGTGGAACACTTGCGAATGCTGGAACATCAAAAGGGCGGAGCATAAGGGAAGGAAAGAACTACACTTATGGGAACAGGTCTGCTTGCTGGGAAAGAAGCTGTGACATGAAGGTAGAAGCTTAAAAACTTATTGAAGAGGAAATGACAAAAATGCACGCATAGTTTGACTTATAAAATAGGGGGAGGGCCTTAGATCGTAGCTTGTTGTTGTAAAATACTCTGGGCTGATTCCAAACAGTCCAAACGTTTAAAACAAATAAGGAACAGTCCAAACAAATAAGGAACTTACATTTAAAACTTAAAACAATCCAAATAGTCCAAACATTTAAAACAATTATTTACATTTACAACAAATATTTTAAACATACAATGATGGTTTAGAGACTTACTTGTTGCAAATGCAACAATGACGGCGGTGCTCACGACCCCTGTGCTCACGACCTCCCGGTGACCTCATCAAACACAAACGCTCATGACACAACCTCCCTGCACTCACGACACAACCACTCACGACATCAAATGACAACACAGAGCATCTTACCACAACAAAATTTCGTAAAACATTCCAACATCGATGTGTGTTTAATATATAACCAATCTTTCGACTGAAAGATAGTTCGACCGAATAAATGTTCGGCTGAAAGATAGTTTGGCCCAACTATTTTTCGGCCGAAATATAGTTCGGCCGAACAATTGTTCGGCCGAAAACAGATTGCCGGAAAAAAAATATCCGCCCGACCAAATATGTACACGCAAATCGAGGGGGAGGTTATTGCACCGTTCGATTTGACGTTTATGTTTTCGGCCAAAAAATAGTTTGGCCGAAAAAAATATCTTTCGGCCGAAAAAATGTTTTTCGGAATTTTGGAGACCTGATTGTCACGAAAGTGTAACCCACCTTCGTGATTTCACCCTAATCCTTTGTGGCTCTTTACATTATACTTGAAACCCTGAAAAAATTTCCATTGATAAATGTCAAATTGATGGTGGAATATTCAACAAAAGAGAATAAATAAGTGCTATATAATCAAGGTTGGGTCATCCCAAAATCAGTTGAGGGTTTTCTCTTCCATGGACATTGTTTATTTAAAACAGACACTCTTAAAGGATGAATATCAGGTTGTCTTTGGAAACTTAATGACATTAATAGATGATATAATAGGTCATTTCTAATTTCTTTATTAGATGAACATGGTTAAAATTAGATCTCTTCTGACTCTAAGTTTATATTTCTCTTACGGTTCTAGCTACTCTTTATGTAATTTCATCTTACCCACCCACTTCCTTTATAGCTCGAAGATCTCTAAGTATGATAGAATATCATGTTCCTCTTGATTAAGTGAGGTTTAGGTGAGAAGGATGATCTAGTTATTGTGGGTTATGTTGGATTGTTGCATGTTGGTAATTGTGTCTGTTAATGTCAAATGAAATTATGATTTTGTGTTTAGATATCTACCTGATGTTAAGCCCTTGTAACTATCTTCTTGTGATTCTTGTCCTTCCTTAAGTAATTTTCTCTCACTCTTGTATTATTTTATCAAAGAATATTTTAGGTTTAGTAAATTATACCTTGCATCCCAAAGAATCAAGGGTTGGTCTTGGTCGATGAATCTAGTCTTGAATTACCTTTGATTGATTAGGTATTTAGCTTACTCTTGCACCTTGATATAATTTTGATGTGTTATTAATTAAGTAATTAGATTACTTGCACGCCTTAAAATGAGGTTGATGTACGGCTTTTTTAGTAACTAGGTTGCTCTTGCCCCATTAATTATTTGAATCTATGATTTTTTTAGAATTAGGTTTACTCTGGCGCCATTAAATAAATTGATGTATGATTGTTTAAAAGTTTTATTTCTCTTGTGCAACGTGATAATGGATAATGTTAGTCTATGACGGATAATTTAGACTAGAGTTATGAGTTGTGATAGGATTAGTGGTATTTAGACACCTCCTTTCTCCTGAGAACAATCGCCATCCCTGAGACCTTAAATGGTCAAAATCAATTAGACAAATCCTTGGATTGAGCGTTCCTTATGTGTCATGGAGGTCCTAACCATGCAGGATAGGTTGGGAGGGTAGTTATTTAGATTTCAGCGATATGGTTGATCATTATCTATAATTTCTTCAGTTGATGGTGATGTGTAGAACTACGTCGCTATTTATGTTTATGTGTTGATCAGGTGTTGCTATCATTTATGTTATTTGTTGTCTTGTGTCATTATTGATTATGATGATGTGTCTCTTATCATTATTTTAAATATGATGTCGTGTTGATTACGCGTTTCTATGAATTATGTGTTTACGTTAATTTCCTAATGCTTTAAAAAAATTTACCTATTGTACTTTGCTATTCGTAGTCGGAACAGAGGGGTCGTTACATATTTTTGGAACCTATATAGTGGATCATGTTGAGAAGATGTTCATGATGTAAATTTTTTAAGGAATCAAGTTCAAATACTAACATTGACCAAAATTAGGTAAATTCAAAACTAACTTCTCACATTTATCAAAATGAGTTAAATCAATAATTGACTTTTGACATGGATCAAAACGACGTAAATAAAAAAACATGTTGATTGGGGTAACGACTCCTTTCTCAACAGATAAATTAGAATACATGGATACAAGAATTTCCTTTTTCATTCTTGGATAAACCATGGTTGGATAAAATTTGAGGAGGCCACTCTTCAAAATGTCAATAATATTAAAAGAACCAAAACAACTAAATTTAAAGAGAAAGTGTGATGAAACAAAGAGATGGAGAATAACAGAAAGTCAATGGGATGATTAAACTCAATATATAAGATCAAGGTTATATTTTTACTATATTTAGATTAAATAAGAATATTAGCATTGATAAAACAAGATTGAATTCTCACCAACTTGATAGTGAAACTAGATGTAAATTCAAAAGACCTTTAAAAATATCATAGAAAGAAAGAATATATAATCTTTGTAACACTATGAGAATGAAGGATAAAAAATACTTTCTTTTAAAATACCATGTCTATGAACACATTAGGTCTCAATTTCATACCTTCATAATCTATTAACTCAAGAAAAATCAAAGAGAGTAATGAAAGTTTCTCTAATTTTTTAGATCATAGAAAAAAAAGTTAAAGAAAATAAAATAATTCCTTATCACTTTTATTAAGTTATGATAAAAAAAGTTGTCCTAAATGTATATTAATGATCACCAATATAATAATTCAACTATGTCTCCTTAGAATATTATATTTTGCAATCCTTGAAGGATCACTTAAACTTTGAAATTTTAACTCAGTTTTTAATTAGACTATATGAATTATATATTGGAAAATATGAGAATCAAAAGGTATATAATTTGTAGATGTCTAGCTTGGAATAAGGGTAATTCAAAGAGAGTTGGTGGTTTCCAAATAATTATTTATTTGGTTTATGATTTTGTTAGTTTTGAATATTCTTCATATTAAAATTACTTGACTATATATCGATTGAGAAAGAAATTTTTAGTTTTCTTGTTTCATCACATATTTTGTGATCCTATATAAATTTAAGAGACAGAAATTTTTTCCAAATTATTTAGTACATCACTCCAAACTTGTTCTCTTCATGTTTTCCAATTATATAATTATACACGAAAACTATGATAGTCTAATATTAATTATATTTGTCATGATTTTATACATGTAAAATGGGCCAAACTCTACCTACTAAGATAGAACCATGATTACTCCAACAATGTCGATGATATATAACTAATGTCGATGTGATAGATCTTAATGAAAACCAACCCCAATTCATCTTATACTCAAATTTATCAAGAAAAGTGAAGGATTAAATATCTTGAGATGTAAACACATTTTAGAGTAAAACGTTTTGGGATAAAATAAAGAAATAAGGCAGTTCTAGGATATTTAGATTAATTTTGTCCATGTAAAATTCCATAGGGAAACCCTCTAGGAACTTCCTTAGATTCCATCAGTGGCCCAAGGGTAAATGTCTATGATGAACAACATGTATGTGTAACCTTGAGGGACCTAAGTTTTTACATTAATTTATTTGTGTAAACACGTTGACTTTCTTTTTTATCATTGTTTTTATACTATTTATTTTTATTAATTGAATTATGTCACATTGATTTTATAATTATCTCTTAAGTCACATTTTCTCTTCAATTAATTTACTTTGTAAATTTGTATGAATGTAAATGGAAGGATTTCATAGAAATATACTTTTGATGGTGCATGTCAAAGAACTCTAGGTAAGTGTTTTGGATGTTAAACAAATCACATTATTTTTCTAAAAGCATCAAAAATAACCAATAACAAAGTTAACTTATGATGTAGGAGCATCGCGAGCAGCAAGCGAGCACAGAGGCGGAAGACAGCTGGGAGGAGCACAACACATTTTTGCACATGTTGAAAATGTTTTGAAATATTTTGAAAGACTAAGGAAGGAATATTAATGAAATAGTTAAGGAAGGTGTACGCGCATTTATGAATAAGTGATTGTAAATAGATCTTGAGCAATCTACTCTCATATGTTGATGTAAAAGGCATTTATGCCCAGTTAATGAAAGTAGGTAGATTTAAAATTCCAGATTAGACAGTTTTAGGAACATGAGGGAAAATGACTATAGACACCCTCATCTTTGTATCATTGTATCAATCAGAATTAGATTATTAAGCACTTTAGCATAGAGAAGAAGAGAGCTATAGCAAAAGAGTTGTAGAGGATAACCCATGTACAAAAGCTTGAATTAATATATGAAGCTTTGATTCAGACTCATGGTGTTATGATGTTTTCTGTGTATACATGTTGATTGGTATGCTTATAGTTTCTTACTCTCTCTGTCATGCATTTGTTATTATGCTGTGTGTGAATGTATGTTTTCACGTTGAATGTTTAAATTCTGAGAGATAAAGAGAATGAGTTTCAATTGTTTCTCTTCCTGAGTGAGAATTCCTACAAGAAGTGCAGTGAAATGTCCAAAAGGAGTGCATTGACACAGGTTCAAAGTTTATCTCTAAAAGCTTAGGAGGGATACCATTGTTCTCATTTCAGCAAAAATGCAAGACATGCATAGAAGTCGTGCAAGGCGTGTGCAGGCTGGTCAAGACCTTAGAACTTATCAACTAAGGTTGAGAGATTGAAGGACTGCTATTGCAGAGAAAGTGCACAGAGTCGAGAGTTCAAGTACGCTGAAGTATTTGAAGGATTGCCGCAAGGAGTGCGTGAAGGAGTCTCCTTGAAGACAAGAGTTTATGAAGAAAGCTCATAAGGGTTAGGGCCTTGAATCATTAAAGAGAGAGTAGGAAGCTCAAGTCATTGTGCATAAGTTACACCCCAGAGAATGATTGCAAAGTCAATTTTGAGCCAGAGTTTCTTGAGGAGGAAATTGAATGCTCGAAATTCTCTGAGGAGAACTCCCGAAATAGAGAGGATGTAGGATCCAAAAATGTTGCGGGGAAGTTAAGCATTGGACAGAACCACCTTCGAAAGGTAGGATTAACGTGGACCATTAATTTTGATCATTGGATCGTCGAAATCATTTCGACATTTCGGGGGTCATAAGTCTGAAGTGTGGACGAAACCTTTGGTTGATCAAATCCCTGAAACGCGAAAAGAGTTTTTGTGTATAAGGGCGAAGAGTGACGAGGTCGAAATTTTATAACTTCGGAATTCAGGGTTTCAGAGTTCCTGAGGACAAGTGATCGGGACATAGGGGGGAGGAAAGCCCAAAATCACAAGTCGCAACAAGATATTTGTAAGAATTTCTGGAATCGACATTTTGGCATTACTGTTGACAAGGAGTAGAGTGCTCCACATAAGAAGCTCTGAAATCGTGAAACGCGAAATACCTTTGGAGGAGCGTTTCAGCATTTTGACATTTCAGGATCCGAGATCTCGAGGAGACAGTGATTTGGAATCAAGAGTTTTGAACTCCCAGTTCACAAAATCCTGAGGGAAAGGAAACCATTTCGGCATTTCAGTAAATCAGGGTCTGGAAGGTAGAGGAGGTAGAGAGTTCAAGATCGAGCATCACGAACTCCCGGTAATGAAACCACACTAGTCATCAGATCAGGGGAGGATCACAGCTGTTGATCTCCTTGGAAGTGAGATAGCATCATTTCGGTATTTCGGGGTTCGACATACCGGGAATACTGATGACAAGTAGAGGGAAACAGTGAAGTGGAAATTCCAAAGTCGCGAAGCATGGCAAGACTTAGAGTGGACTTTCAGAATTTTGGTACTTTGGATTTTGGGCCTCCGGGAGTTGAGAGATAGAGTTGCACATCATTGCAACTCCCAAAATCGCGAAGAGCAGAAAGCCGAAGTCAATGGCGAGAAGGGTCTAGTGTTTGGTATTTCGGATTTAGAAGGTCGAAGAGGTAAGGCACTTGACAATAGGATTCGCAAACTCGTGAAATACGGTATCTCGAAAGGAAAAGGGTAAAGTCTTAATGTCAGTTAGGTGTTGATCATGGAGTTAATGCTAGTGCAAAGATCATGTGAGCATAACTCAGAAGGACCTATGATATACACTCAGTTGGGTGTGTGAATAAATTTCTTGAAGAGGAAATTGAAGAGTCATTCAAACTCTAAGGAGCCAAAATTGAAAGATCTTGTGTGGACTCCGACCTGAGGGTTGGGGGTCTGCGTCAGTGTGGTATCAGAGCAAGTAAGAGTTATTTGCTTTCTGTAGCAGAGAAAAGAGAAAATATTTTCAGCCATGCTGCCGAGAAGGAGAGATAGGCCAATGCATGATCCAGCAGTGGCAAGAGAAATGCGTGAACTATGTGTTAGGCTTGATGTCATGGAGACAGCACAGAGGCGCACAGTCAACGTTGGGGATATCAGCGAGGCTAAAAGTGAAAATGAAGCTGGAAACGAGGGAAAAGAAGTTGCAGTCGAAGATGTAGTAGATGAATGCCTAGTCAGGGTTGTTGTGAGGATAGGTGCCAGAGAGAAAATGAACATTCCAGTATATGAAGGGAACCTAGGCATTGAAGAGCTTCTAGACTAGATTAGAGCTCTGGATAAATATTTTGACTATGAGGATGTCGAGGAAGACAAGAAGGTCAAACATGTTTTTACTAGACTTAAAGGGCATGCAACATTATGGTGGGATGAACTACAGGCTGACAGACACTGTAAAGGCAAGCAGAAAATCAAAAGCTGGGATAGAATGGTTGCAAAGATGAAGGCAAAATTCATACCCAAGGATTATCAAATTACTCTGTTTCGGAGGATGCAAAATTTGAGATAGAAGTTGAGTTCAGTAAAAGAATAAACTGGGGAATTCTACAGGATAAACATCAGTGCAGGTCATTGGGAAAGTGATGATGAAAAGGTTGCCCGGTACATGAATGATTTGCGATATGACATTTAGGATGATATGAGCATGATAAGCCTTCGTAATGTGGAGGATGCTTATCAGATGGATCTAAAAGCTGAAGAGAAGTTGAGTCGAAAACAAGTTCAAAGAGGTTGAGGCAGAAGTCAAGCCAGAGGCAAAACAATTGCCTAGGACAGAAATTATAAACCTAAAGAAGAGTGGAAGAAACCTCAAACTCAGCATGAAATAGGAGGAAGCTCACAGATAAGGAAGTATGCTGATAGAAATACTTTTCCTCGAACAAGAGGAAGTGGAAGAGGCAGAGGTGGAGAAATAAAATGCTTTACCTATGGAAAAAATGGACATAAATCTTATGAGTGTCCAGACAGAAAGAAAGAGTGTGGTGAGACTCACATTGTTGAATCACAAGGATGGAATGTTGAGGCAGAAGATGCTAAGGGGAAAAGATCACTGATGATGAGAAAAGTTCTCTTGAATCCAGAGAAAGAGGTAGAGAACCCAACCCAAAGGAACAAACTTTTTCTAACTGCTTACAAGACCAAAGACAGGGTATGTAAGGTCATCGTGGATAGTGGTAGCACAGACAATCTTGTTTCTACAGAGATGGTAGAAAAGTTGTAGCTGGAGACTATTGAACATCCAAGCCCATACAAAGTTTCATGGATACAAGAAGGCCATCAGGTAAATGTCACTAAACAATGTTTAGTTTAATTTAAAATAGGAGGATATAAGGATGAAATACTATGTGATGTCATTCCCATGGATGTTTGTCATCTATTGTTGGGTAGACCATGGAAATATGAAAGAAATGTGATTCATGATGGGAGAAAGAACACATACACCCTGGAGAAGAATGGGAGAACTCACATGTTGTTGTTGATTAAGGATAAAGAAGTGAAACCAGAGGTGAGAAACACTGTACTTCTCATGAGTGGGAAGGAACTTCTTAATGAGGTTAAGAAGAAGGAGGATACACAATTTATTGTAGTCAGGAAACCTAGAATTGTCTTAACCAGTACAAGAGTGGATAATTTACCAGAGGAAATCCAAAAGTTGTTGGAAGAGTTCACTGATATAGTAGTGGACGAACTACCTCGTTCGTTGCCACCTATCAAAAGTATAATTCATCACATTGATCTTATACCTAGAGCCAGTTTACCAAACAAAGTAGTGTATAGGTTAACACTGCAAGAAAATGAAGAAGTCAAAAGACAAGTCCAGGATTTAATGGACAAAGGATTGACTAGAGAGAGCTTGAGTCCATGCGTTGTTCCAACAATGCTCAACCCAAAGAAGGATGGAAGCTGGAGAAAGTGTACAAACTCGAGGGAAATCAACAAGATTACCATCAGATATAGATTTCCATTGCCAAGGATGGATGATTTGATGGATTTCTTGAGTGGAGCAAATTTTCTTTCAAAGATTGATTTGAAAAGTGGATATCATCGAATTCGTATGAGAGAAGGCGACAAATGGAAGACAACATTCAAGACGAATGAGGGGCTATATGAGTGGCTTGTTATGCCATTTAGCTTAACAAATGTGCCCAATACTTTCATGAGATTGATGAATGAAGTCCTGAAGGATTTCATAGGAAAAATAGTCATTGTATATCTTGATGATATATTGATTTTCAGCAAAACAGAAGCAGAACACTTGAAGCATTTAGCTACAGTGATGAGGAGATTGCAGCAAGAGAAATTGCTGATAAATATGAAGAAATCGACATTTATGAGGACAAAACTCATTTATTTGGGTTTTGTTATCTCTGCAAATGAGTTGAAGATGGATCCGGAAAAGGTAGAAGCGATTAAGAATTGGCCATCACCGAAAAGTGTGTTTGAAGTTCGAAGCTTCCATGGTTTAGCTAGTTTCTACAGGAAATTCAACTGAAATTTTAGTGGAATTAGCGCACCAATGATGGACACGGTGAAGAAAAGACACAAAGATTTTCATTGGACAGAGGAAGCAAAAAAAGGTTTCAACCTGCTAAAGAAAAAGATTACTAAACAACCAATTTTGGTGTTGCTAGATTTCAGTAAGACATTTCAGGTCAAGTGTGAGGCTAGTTGATTTGCAATTGGAGTGGTCTTGAGCCAAGATGACAGGTCGATCGCATACTTCAATGAGAAATTGAATGAAGCGAAGGTCAAATACTCAACATATGACAAGGAATTTTATGCAGTCATACAAGCACTGAAGAAATGGAAGCATTATTTGGTTCCTAAAGAGTTTGTTTTGTACAACAATAATCATGCTTTGCAATTCATGACTCGATAGGACAATTTGAACCAAAAGCATGCTAAATGGGTTGAATACATGCAGAATTTTACTTTTGTAACTAAGCATATTTCTAGAACGGCTAACAAAGTTGTTGATTCTTTGAGCATAAAATGTTTGTTGATGCAGGAATTCCGAGTCAAAACTTTGGGTTTAGATAACGTCAAAGAAATGTATAGAGATGATCCAGACTTTAAAGAGGTGTATGAGGCATCTCAGAATCCAATTCTTAGGGACAGAAGCCAGTGGACCGAATATATGATCCAGGATGGATTATTATTCAGATGCAATCAATTATGTATTCCAAAATGCTCCATGAGGGAGAATCTGTTGAAAGAAAAACATAGTGGAGGATTGGTCGGACATTTCGGTCATGAAAAAATGTTATCAAAATTAAATGGCTCATATTTTTGGCCAGGGATGAGGACAGATGTCAAAATATTTGTGGACAGATGTAGGATTTGTCAGCACACAAAAGGAAAAAGGCAGAACACAGGGTTATACCAGCCATTACCCATACCAGAAAGGCCATGGGATGCAGTGAGCATGGATTTTATATTGGGGCTGCCAAGAAGGCAAAGAGGAATTGATTCAATCTTTGTGGTGGTAGACAGATTTTTAAAGATGGCACATTTTATACCATGCCAGAAAACTAGCAACACAACACATATTGCGAACCTGTTTTTCAAAGAAGTCGTCAGACTTCACAACTTGACTAGAAGTATAGTTTCAGATCGGGATACCAAGTTTGTGGAACATTTCTGGAGGACTTTATGGAATAAGCTGGGGAAAAATTTGTCATTTATCTTAGCTTATCATCCTCAGATGGATGGGCAAACATAAGTTGTCAATCGGAGCTTGGGAGATTTGCTAAGGAGCCTAGTGACTGAACACCATAGTCAGTGGGACCACATTCTGCCACAGGTGGAGTTTGCTTACAATGATTCACTCAGCAGAAGCACAGGGCAGATTCCATTCCAAATTGTATATGGAATGAAACCAAGGGGAGTTTTTGAATTGAAGGATGTGGAACAAGCTGAATTCAGAAGTGCTAGTGCAGAAGAATTTGCAGAAGCAATGAAGGAGCTTCATAGCCAAATCAAGGAGCGATTACAGAATTCAAATCAGGATTACAAGGGCAGAGCAGATCAACACAGGTGAGAACTTCAATTTGAATTTGGTGATCTAGTTCTTGCACACCTGAGGAAGGAAAGGTTCCCAAGGGGAACATATAACAAATTGAAAATGAAGAATAATGGACCATGCAAGATCATAAAGGAATTTGGGGCAAATGCATATGAGATCGAATTACCCAATGGGATCGAAATTTCATTGATATTCAACATCTCATATTTGTACCCTTACAGAGCTAAAGAACCAAGAGAAGACAGTGAACAGACAGAGGTTCAGTGGACTAAACAAATTCCTGTAGCTGAAAAGCCACAGATGGAAAGTATACTTGACAAGAGAATCAACAAGAGGACCAGGAGAAAACAATATTTTGAATCCTTGATCAAATGGAAGGGAAATCCAAATGAAGATGTCAATTGGGAGAATGAAGCAGAGATTCAGAAGCATGGGTAGACCTTGCAAGAACTCATGAAGAGGAGACCATGAAAATTTTCAAGCGAGGGAGTATGATACAGGAGCATCGCCAGCAGTAAGCGAGCGTGAAGGTGGAAGACCGCTGGGAGGAGCGCAACACATTTTTGCACATGTTGAAAATGTTTTGAAATATTTTTAAAGACTAAGGAAGGAATATTAATGGAATAGTTAAGGAAGGCGGATTCGCATTTATGAATAAGTGATTGTAAACAGATCTTGAGCAATCTTCTCTCATCTGTCGATGTAAAAGACATTTATGCCCAGTTAATGAAAGTAGGTAGATTTAAAATTTCATATTAGACAGTTTTAGGAACAGGAGGGAAAACGACTATAGACACCCTCATCTTTGTATCATTGTATCAATCAGAATTAGATCATTAAGCACATTAGCATAGAGAAGAAGAGAGTTGTTGTAAAAGATTTCTAGAGGAGAACCCATGTACAGAGGCTTGAATTAATATATGAAGCTTTGATTTAGAGTCATGGTGTTATGATGTTTTCTATGTATACATGTTGAATGGTTTAATTACAGTTTCTTACTCTCTCTATCATGCATTTGTTATTACGCTGTGTGTGAATGTATGTTTTCACGTTGAATGTTTAAATTCTGAGAGAGAAAGAGAATGAATTTCAATTGTTTCTCTTCCTGAGTGAGAATTCATGCAAGAAGTGTAGTGAAACATCCGCAAGGAGTGCATTGACGAAGGTTCATAGTTTATCTCTAAAAGCTCAGGAGGGATACCGTTGTTCTCATTTCAATAGAAGTGCAAGACAAGCAGAGAATCCATGCAAGGCGTGTGCAGGCTGGTCGATGTTAGAAAAATAGGACCGTGGAGCAATAAAATAAAACAAATGCGGAAATAAAACACAAAAGATAAACAATACAAGAGAGACACAGATTTACGTGGTTCACCCAGTGTGGGCTACGTCCACCAGAGAAATTGCCAGGTCCTTTCTTTATTATTATATAGAAAAATGAAGGGATACAACCTACAACAAAACCCACTGTAACTTCCTCTTTTTTCTCTCACAGTCTCCTCTCTCAGAATGCAATACTTGCCAACCTACATAGCTGCAATACATTTCCCTCTTAAAAGAGGGTTGCCTTCTAGGGAAAAAACCCTAACATAATCTCTATCGTTAGATCTATGACCTTATAATGAACGGTCCAGATTTACAATGAAATTACAATATACTTTTACAAGGCAATTTTTTCTTTGGGGGCTTCACCCCCGAACCCCCGCTGGGGGCCCGCTTGCCCCCAGACCCCCCAGCCGGGGGGATAGTTCCCCTGAACCCCGCAGAGTGGGTACTCGCCCTCTGCACTCCCCCGCGTGGAATAGTGTACATACTTCTAGGGTGTAAATACTTCATGGGGTATAAACACGACTGAAAGTAAAAGACCTCTCAATCAGGAAGATAATCAGTCTCCACAACCAACAATCTCCCACTTGGAGACTGATCTCAACAACTCCATCGTTGTTGTATATGCTGGACTCTAAACCTTCTTGGACCTGGCAAATTTCTCATCTTCATCTTCATTCTTGAAGACCAACTGAAACTGAGAAAGAACTCAGTTTCTCCTTGGTTACTCCCTTTGTTAACATGTCTACAGGATTCTGGCTAGTGTGTATCTTTTCCAGCTTCAATTGTCCATCTTCCAAGGCAGATCGTATGAAGTGGTACCTCAACTTTATATGCTTAGTCTTCGAATGGAAGGCTGAGTTCTTTGCAAGGTGAATGGCACTCTGACTGTCACAGTACAACCTGTTG
>ML803238.1:15517-50271 GCA_009831015.1 Picea engelmannii | reverse complement strand
ACATAGCTGAAAGTAAAAGACCTCTAAATCAGGAAGATAATCAGGCTCCACAACCAACAGTCGAGACCTTAGAACTTATCAAATAAGGTTGAGAGATTGAAGGACTGTTGTTGCAGAGAAAGTGCACAGAGTCAGGAGTTCAAGTACGCTAAAGTATTTGAAGGAGTGCGTGCAGGAGTCTCCTTGAAGACCTGAGTTTATGAAGAAATCTCAGAAGGGTTAGGGCCTTGAATCATTCAAGAGAGAGGAGGAAGCTCAAGTCATTGTGCAGAAGTTATGCCCCAGAGAAGGATCGCAGAGTTGATTTTGAACCACAGGTTCTTGAGGAGGAAATTGAACGGTTGGAATTCTTCGAGGAGAACTCCTAAAATAGCGAGGACGTAGGATCCAACAAAGTTGCAGGGAAGTTAAATGTTGGACAGACCCACCTTTGAAAGGCAGGATTAACGTGGACCATTGATTTTGATCATTGGATCGTTGAAATCATTTCGGCATTTTGGGGGTCATAAGTCCGAAGTGTGGATGAAACCTTTGGTTGATCAAATCCCCGAAACGCGAAAAGAGTTTTTGTGTATAAAGGCGAAGAATGACGAGGTCAGAATTTTGGAATTTCAGAATTCAGGGTTTCATAGGTCCTAAGGACGAGTGATCGGGACACAGGGGAGAGGAAAGCCCGAAATCACAAGTCGCAGCAGGATATTTGTAAGAATTTCGGGAATCGACATTTCAGCATTCCTGTTGACAAGGAGTAGAGTGCTCCACATAAGAAGCTCTGAAATCGCGAAACGCAAAATACCTTTGGAGGAGCATTTCGGCATTTTGGCATTTCGGGATTCGGAATCTCGAGTAGACAGTGATTTGGAATCGAGAGTTTTGAACTCACTGTTCGTGAAATCCCCAGGGAAAGGAAACCATTTTGGAATTTCGGTAATTCAGGGTCCGGAAGGTAGAGGAGGTAGAGAGTTCGAGATCGAGCATCACGAGCTCCCGGTATGCGAAACCACGCAAGCCATCGGATTAGGGGAGGATCACAGCCGTTGATCTGCTTGGAAGTGAGATAGTAGCATTTCGGTATTTCGGGGTTCGGCATACCAGGAATACTGATGACAAGTAGCGGGAAATAGTGAAGTGGAAATTCCGAAGTCGCGAAGCGTGGCAGGACTTAGAGTGGACTTTCGGAATTTTGGTACTTCAGATTTCGGGACTCCGGAAGTCAAGAGACAGAGTTGCACATCATCGTAACTCCCAAAATCGTGAAGAGTGGAAAGCCGAAGTCAGTGGCGAGAAGCGTCTAGTGTTTCGTATTTCGGATTTCGGAGGTCGAAGAGGTAAGGCGCTCGACAATAGGATTCGCGAACCTGTGAAATCCTGTATCCTGAAAGGAAAAGGGGAAAGTCTCAATGTCAGTTGGGTGTTGATCGTGGAGTTCATGCCAGTGCAAAGATCACGTGAGCATAACTCAGAAGGACCTGTGACATACACTCAGTTGGGTGTGTGAATAAATTTCCCAAAGAGGAAATTGAAGAGCCAATCAAACTCTAAGGGGCCGAAATTGAAAGATCCTTTGCGGACTCCAACCTGAGGGTTGGGGGTCTGCGTCAAGTTATATGTCATGTCACTTTTATTTAAATTAAATGTATACATAGCTATTGGAAAATTGCAAGTATGAGTACATTAAAAACTAGTGATTAATTGGGGTAATGAACATCATACAATAACAAATCCAGTTCTAAACCGATCATGATTAGATTTTTCGAGGTAAAAAGAAATTCCATAACAATTTACTTTCCTCACATTTATAATGAGTTCAATACACAGGAAAATCAATACTCAAAAGATTATCCCTCTTTGCAAGAGGGACTCCTAATAAAGAGAAAGAGTTTGTGATTATTTTTCTTTGCAAGAGGGACTCCTAATAAAGAGAGAATTTACGGTTATTTTTCTTTGCAAGAGGGACTCCTAATAAAGAGAGAATTTACGGTTATTTTTCTTTGCAAGAGGGACTCCTAATAAAGAGAACGAGTTTATGGAAGAATATATCCTGTCAAAATTACAAAACGTTTTTTTGAAGATTTTTAATTTTTCGAGGAAATGACGAAACTCGTGTTTAGTTTTTGAATAGGATAGTCATAGGACCATGAATTCAATATATGTTTTTTATCCTTTGAAATTTCTACATAAATCTTTTACCAAACCCCATTAGGAGAATAAAAGGCATGTAGAAAACACAACTTTACATAGGAAGAGGCAACTTGCATACCTAGACAAGAATCAAATTCAGAGGTATGCTTATTTCTAATAAATAAAATTTTCAGTAGAAATGTACGTGACTTTTTGTGTTTTATTGTAGATCTTTTTTATATTGCATACAAAAGAGAAGATGGTGCATAAATAATAAATGTTCAAAAAATAATATATGTTGAAAGAAGTGGTTGTTCCTGATCTTCCAAAGATGATCGAACAGGGAAAAGAATAAGTAGATTGAGATCCCCCTTGTTCCTTTCTGATGCGATACGAAGCGAAAAGAATCTCGATCTTCTTGGGTAAAGATGCCATGATTTCTCATCTGGACTTTTAGCTTGTACCGATATAAGGTGACTCCACCAAGGTATTAAGCAAGTAAAGTACTGGCCTGAAGTAAGAGCGTGAACCGGATAAGCAAGGTAGGACCAGCCCGAGAAGCTTGGGCCGAGACTCCCTCGCTCATAAAGAGACATAGAAGGGCTGGGACTCTGATCCCCTCTGATTCCCATCGCTCAGCTAATATATGTTGAAAGAAGGAAGATATTAAAAAACAAATGAAAAGTAATATATAGAAGAAGAGGGCTAGAGCTTTAGCTTACATAGACTATTAGTATGTTTTGGAGCAATTTTAAACTAATGGTGGTCATACGTTTTGGTTTCCTTCGGGTAGGATAGATGGCAGCCTGGTCTCCTTTTTTGTTTACGTGAAAACAAGTGACATGGGAAGTTAGCTATTAGACACTCCAAAAATCTTTATAAGCTTACACTTTTAATATAACAGATCCTCCATTTTTTTTACTTAAAAATATATATATAGTAGAAGAAGAGAGGATAGATATATAAGTTTTATTTTTGTTATCCATTCTAAAATCATCAATATAAATAATGATTTTATTGTGATAGGTTTTTTTTTTTTATCAAAGTCAAGCTTAAGATTTTTAATAATATTTTCAATAAATTAGGAATTATGTACCCATAATATTGTTCTAAAAACTAGGCAATCATCAATATTGTATTAATATTTTTTTTTTATGTAGTAGTAAAGCTTTTACCCTCATGCCTAATAAAAATAAAGAATAGTAAAACCATATAAATAGGTGATGCTCAATATGAATTTTTTGCCAAATAGTTTGGGAGATTGTGGATCTCATGAATTATTTTTTAATAATGAACTTATGAGATATGCATGTGGATTGTCGTTTAATGATTTAATTTGGGAGATCCATGACTCATATGTTTGAGGAGGAGGTGGAATTCGAGAACTAAGGAATTTGGCTCAAAATATACACCTTTACAAAGGTGACAAAGCAACCTGATGGAACCCTACTTAGTCCAAACATTATTTGTCAAAGTTAAACATCTCATAACTGGTTTAGTTATTTCTTTTAATTGTACCATAACTTTAAGAGAATGTATTAAAATATAAAACTTACATAATATAATAAAGTTATGTTAATATAAGTAATTTATAAAATCATAATTAAATGATATTTAAATAAGAAAGTTACAATGTACTAGTAGTACAACTATCTAACCATTAACAAAGGGGATAACAACATTATATCAGATAACTCCATTGCATTAAAAACGTATCTTTTACATAAATTCATTAAATCTTTTTTCATGGTTTTACAAAATTTACTGCTTATTAAGAAACAATCGTTTCAAAATGAACTTTTTTTTATCAATACAATGGATAGTTTCAAAAATGTATTCCACTAATTAAGATTTCTTTTTAATAATTAAACATTTTTTAAATTAAGAAAAATAAAACATAATGCAATGTTTCAAAAATGTATTCAAAATGGAGTGTTTCAAAAATGTATTCCTATGGTACTGATTAATGTTTCTTTTTATAATTTAAAAAAATAGATCGTATCATCGGTAACTTGCTCAACGATACATAGAAGATGTTCCGCATATGTTGTAAGTGGTAGATGGAATTCAAGTACTTAACTGTATATTTAATAAGATTATATATTTAATAAGATGTGATTTTTTTAGAAGGAGGTTTAAAGTTCAATGTTACATTAAATTATTCTTTCATAAAATTTTGTATTCATATGAAAATTGAAAGTGTTCACACCTTTACAAAATAGAAGGCATTGGATCAAACATTTTAAATAATTTTGCTAGTGCGTGTAAAACTAAGGAAGCATGTGCCCATCTTCAAGCTGGATCTAATCACCTAAGGTTTTTCACCTAAGGCTGTTGACTTTTTTCTTTGGCTATGTTTAGTTTGTTTCATATGTTAGAGGTTAGTGAGATGCCAAATTGAACATGCTACCATCACCATTGGGGAAGGTTTTGAGGGGACGATTGTGGTGAAGTTTTACTATGTTTTAATATCGAGAATTCATATAAATGCGATGGTTTTGTGCATTAAAGAAATGTTAGTTTTTTAATAAACTTTTTTTAATTTTAATCTTCATGATTGGAAAAAAAAAAACCACTTAAATTAAAAGATAATTAAATAATATGTTTCAATATTAAATTATAAGAAGAATTGTATAACTAATTTTAAAATATTATTATAAATGAAATTTCTCAATTGTTTTGTTTTGTCTCTCTTTTTAGATAGTTATTTTAATAATTTTATTAAATGTTAAAATATTAATGTTTTTTTTAAATATTATAATAAATTTAATTTTGAAATTAAAAATTTCATACTTATTATTTGATTTTCATTAACATGGTCACATTAACATGTTCACATGGGAACACATTCCAATGGGTAATCATTTTTAACTAAATGCTATGAAGAGTAAATATATAATATTAACTAGATTTAAGCCTTTATAGTAACTTGGAAGATAAAATTCTCTTATTAATTATTTAAGTTAGACTTTTTTTTTTCTTTTCCTCAAAAAAAAATGTAACTTCTATTCCAGAGAGAAAGAGTTACAATCCTTAACACTAAAAAAAAAGCATCTACAATATTATAGAAAAAGTAGATTCCCTTAAAAGTCTATGACAATATAAAAAATGCATCATTAAATATTTATCATCTAATCGAAGTTTGTCTCAAAAATAAATAAATCTCCCGAGAGACCTTAGATAAAATTTCCCACAAAATTTACAAATAATGAAACATCTCTTTGTTATGGTACGATAAAACACCATAAAAGAATTATTCCAAAATCAAAAGAAAATCCATCCTCAGAATGAATATCATTGAGAGAGTGTCGACTATACTATTCCCATATTGACAAACATGCTTGAAACTAATATCATGAAAAAGGGAAGAAATGGGCTTTAAAAATTTCCCAAGGGTGGATTGATTATCGGTTTCGATTAGAGGAAAAAAATTGAAGCATTCTTCCAAAAAAATACCTTCCCAAAGATGATTCATTCCCAGACAACTTTCGATATCAAACCATGCCTGACAAATGAAACGTTAGTTTATGAAAAGAAATAGATTTGATTCCTCTGCATTCTTGCTTAAAGAACACATCTCTGAGTCTTGTTTATCTCTCTGATGAAGTTGATCCCACATCACAACGTGACCTTTGAGAACAAGCTAGAAGAAACATATAATTTTTGGTGGCCCTTTATCTTTCCATAGTCTTTTATACCACCACAAATTTTTCAGCTCATTCGCTTGCGTTATGGACTTATACCCAAGATTGAATATATAATTATCCCCCTATGAATTGTATGCCTAAACTAACTCACCTTCATCATCTGCCAACAAAATATGTGATCTCCTTAAATCTCTGAGCAAATATTCCTAGGAAGAATCTCATTGAGCCTCAAGCCCTAAGTTTGTCACTTATAAACAACCTTGAGCCCAAATTGAAGTTTGAGTCGATTCTTTGAAAAAATTAAGAGTACACCTGCCATATTCTTAGAAATAATTCACAAAATCAATTGGAATAAATATGTCCTCACTACAAGCCACAATAGCATCCACACCGGCCTAAAAAATCATTCCCTAAACAATATTCCAAGCAAGATATTTACCAATAATTGGAAAATAAAGTGTAATAATCTGCCATTGATTGCAGTTGTTATTCATTGTCTTATTTCAACATTGAATCCAATCCAAGATGGAGATTGGGGATATATACTTGTCTACCAATATCGGGTGCCATAGACTATCTTACGTCAAGAAGACCCATAAATACGTTTCTAGGAGAGCTCAACCAAAGGAAGGAAATACTTTTAAACCCCACCCACCTAATGCTTTGTCCTAAACAATACTTTCCAATTCATCAGATGCAATCTTAAACATTCAGTGCTTCCTTTCCATAAATAATTGTAACATAAATTAAGGATGCATGGAAGAACATAATTATCCCCAAGATATGTCAATAGACTGAAATTTCCGCAATCGCAGATTTTATGAACATAAGCTTCTCCCCTTGAAATCCACTTGTGATAACAAAAATTAATTCCATTGTCAATGAGGGAAAGAAGCCATTTCCAATACTCAATACCAAAGTTATTTTCCTTTAATATGGACCCTAAATATTGGATTACATCCTGAAGATAATACGTAGGGAATGCCACAAGATTTGCGAAAAATATTTTTAATGCCTCCTTTACCTCCAAGAAGAAAAATGAAAACTCTTGACAATTTATCTCCATCCTTGTTGACTCAAAAAAGAGTGTTAGACTATCACTTAGGACCCAACCATTTGATTCTTCACATAGAAAAAAAATTAAGACATCGTCCACAAACAAAAAATGCATGAGATGATTAAACCTACCCACTTTGAGTCGTTGAAAAATATGCACATGCTTAGCTTTAGAAATAATATTGCTAATCCCATCAACCATAATTAGGAACAAGTAACTATAATGTGGACACCCTTGTCAAAGGCCCCAAGAAGATTTTAAAAACTGCAACCCTGCACCATGAATAAGAAAATAAAAAGAACCAAATTTTATACATGAAATGATCCATTTTACCACTAGAAGTGAAAAACCTATATGAAGCATCAAAAAATGCATATATACCCATGATATATGATTGTAGGCCTTTGATAAGTCAATTTTGAAAACTGACATGGGGTATCTCTTATAGCATATAACCCTCCCTGCACTAAACCAAATTCTTAATGGATGAACCTAGATTTTAAAAAACAAAATTTCTCTGAAGAAATTATGTTTGATAAGGCAGGAGTGAGACATAAAGATAACGTTTTCTATTATTTTATATACACAATTGGGAAAAAATCCTCAAAATTTGTGGGGCATTCAGTTTTGGATATTATGGGTATAAAGTGAAACTAAGCTTTCCTATAATCTTTCCTAAAAGTATGGGCTTCCACTACCCTCAAAATTTCATCACCCATGACCCCAAAAAAATCATCAAAAAATTTTTCCATCCAACCATCAAGATTGGGACGTGTATATATTTTTAAAGATGATATCACTACCGCTATCTCGTACTTTATGACTTCCTGAAATAAATATATATTATCTTCTTCTTCAATATGATGAGGAAAATAAGATATAATTTTTAACACATGACTCATCCTAGAGTGTTCAATACCAAGAGATTCCAACCCGTCAAAACCTTGGACCTTATTCCCATTTCGATCCTCCTACTCTGATATAGTATTTTTATTCTTCTGACGATTAGAAAATTTATGGAAGAACTTGGTGTTAATGTCCCTCGCCTCGAGCCCGAGGTAGAAGGTATGAGTGAGGTAATCCTTATCCCATGAGGAAATATAAATATTTGTATTCATGGAAAGCTATACATGCCACCAATAACTAGGTTGAGGCATATGCACTTCTCCAAGGTTTGTAATTGGTAAGGATAAAAGCAATATATTCTATTAATATTTTATGAGATTTAAAAGTTTTCATCAATCATGTGAGGTGGAAGTTTATGCCTTTTGATAAACATCTAAGTTTAATATTTAGACTAATTAAAAAAGAAATAGAAACCATCCAAATCCTAGTATGCCACATTCTTCAACTAAATAATTCAATAGGATATCAACAATCCAATATAACATCATGGAAACATTAGGGACATTGAAGATAAATGGGAAGTCCTTATTAATTCATATTCCATGGGAAGAATCAATGGAAAATTTTACGTCCCATGCAAGGTTCAATTCACAAAGGCACTCATGCCATGTCCTAAGTTCAAGGCAGGGACACGTGGCAAGGGTTTTTGGACACATTATGTGCTTCGTTGATCACATGAGGAAGGTTTTAGATCTGCAGTCTCCTTCCCCTACCTCTACCTTGGTATTAACTTTTTGTACCTCCTCCTCATGCTCGTGTATGCTAATCACCCCAAAAAAAGGTTGTAGTCACCTCACTTGGATCACAACTCCATTAACACAATGGTTCATGTATTGTGGCTTCAATAGTTGGTATCACCTTTGCCTCCATTGATATCACCAATGTGAGACATAGCTTAATCCAACTTAGTGAGGGCATATTTCTTCATGTGATTGTATCTCTCACCTCATGGATATGAGGGGAGACTCAATTCATCCTCTTTGGATACAGTTTCACATTCACTCGAGCTGCAATTTAATGGGTTTGAAATTGAGACCATATCAAAAGCATTTGGATGAATTTGTGGTTGTGCCCCCATACTTGTTCTTGCATGCTAAGACATTCAATATTTTTCATCCTCTAGTCTCCAGTGCACTCATATTTATGGCTAAGGATGGTGATGACAGTTTGTGGAGAAGAAAGGAACCATCAGAGGATGAATCACCTAACCTCCTCAACTAAGTGTAGGCACAACAGATTCAAGTAAGTGGTCTTTCAACCCAATTTCTCATAGTTTTAGAGGTAATTGTGGAACATAGACATGCAATGCAAGAGTTGCAGGAAAAGTGTGCAACATTAAGGTATCATATGGAGGACCTTCATTTCCATCCCAAATCCACTATACCTACTCAAGAAATGATTACCAATTCATAGGGTGCCTCATCCCCTACTCCCCACCAACATATTTGAGAGCTTAATTCACCCCCAAACCCTAAATATGTTGCCTCACTACACTGATATCCACCTTATCAGTAGTGTTTTGATGCAATTCACTTTTATTTTTATTCTAGCCATGTATTATAGGATATACTATGGGAAATCTATTGTATTACAGTCCCTAGCTAAGTTAGTATACAATCTTCTTGGAATTATGGTTATTTTTCAGCATGTTTCAATTATTTTTGGGATGGATGAATTTTTTTATATCTATACACTCTCTCTATGATTTCTCTCATAACTTTTATAAATAAAATTTATCTATTTTCCATAAAAAAAAAATATCCCCCACCTCGAACCAAATAGCTCTTCTCTTCAACCGCCACGTATGTTTTTTTTCTAACAAATATTTTTTCATTTTTATTTCCAAATCCCAACCAACATCCACATCTAGAAAACACCTTAAACCATCCTAATGTAGTCTGAATAACTATTCTATATCTTTCTCTATCAACCAAATATTCATGCCAACTTGTTTCCATCGGGATGCTACCTAAATCACCACCTTTTATTTTAGCGAATGAAAATTGTTGGTTGACCGAGTCACTATAATTCACTTGGTAATGTTTCCAATGATCATGTACAATATTCCTAAAGTATTCCACACCGAACCATGTCAAATTATATTTGAAAGGAGATATAGTTACTTTCTAGCGAGTTCCATTTCAAATAAAATACAAAAGTGATCCAAGCAACGACTCTTACCCACCCAAGAATGGTATATACCCAACTGCTCTAAACAATCATACTGAAATACACCAATTTAGTGTTTGGCTTGGTCGTGACCTTAAAAATAGATTATTATTATTATTATTATTATTATTATTATAAAGAATTGTGCATACTTTTAATAATACCCTATGCACCACTATGGTTATTGCTACATGTTGGTCGAGGATGAACTGTCTCAACATCAATCAAACCAACTCCTTCTAATATTTGTATGAAGAAATGTGCCAATTGAGCCTTGTAGGTAGCATCCCTCCAATGATTAGGTTATCTTAGCAGATAAATTTGCACCCAAACAAGTGATTACATAAGGCTTCCCAGTCTCCATATCGTCCATAATTATTAAGTATAATGAATTCACAATAAAATTCCTTACTCCATATCTCTATGCATAAACCCGAGGGTATAGAAAAACAGTTGGTAAGTTGTCAGTTTAGATAAATACATGTGATGATACCACTTGAGAAGCCTATAGAATCCAGACCCAAAAAGACCCATCCTGGGAAGAGCTTGTTCAAGTCCACTATAATTGGCTCAGACTAACCCATAGATTCCTATATAAATAAAACATCAAGTTCAGTGAGACTGGAAAAAATATTTTGAGAGTTTTTTTTGGACCTCCCCTGGAGGACCCTCATAGCCATAGTATTAATATTCTTTTTCTCCATTCATTTGGCGCTATCCCTTCTCCAGGAACCCCAGAAATAAGACGTTTTTGCCCCAGAGATAATTTTCAAGAATCATTCTCTTGAGAATTTCTTAATTCCAAATTCCTCCTGACTTTAGATGGAATAGCCTCCTTAGCTCCATCAACTCGTAAACCACCAAACATGGTTGAGAATTTTACAAGGCCCCAAGAAAAAAAAAAGTAAGGATCTCACCCTAAGGAGACCAAGAGAAAACATGAATAAGTAGCATGAGCCAAATCATTAGAAAGGTGAGGGGAACCATATGAATCCAGAGAAAGACCCATTGAGAATCTGCAAGAAATATCACTAAATGGAGGACAAACCCGCAAAACCAAACCCGACACTACACAAGCACCATACCCCTCATTTATATCCATTGTGATATGATTATGAGAAATTGACGAAGAAGACATTGGTGGGACTGTAGTGTTTAGAAGAGACTTACTCGATCCTTGAAGAGAAGACCAACTTTTAGACCAAAGAGAATCAATCTGATTCCATTTAGTGTGAATGATCTATAAGTCATATTTGATCATAAAATCGGCAGAGCGTTCCATGACATTTAGAGAGTTCTTATAATCCAAGGGGATTCCATTCTCACCCACTTTAAAATCATGTTGGGTCTCAACATGTCACATGTGCCACCTTTGAAGGAACCAAAATAGGAACAATAAAAATTTCAGCCTGAGTAGGAGATGAAAATTCTACATTAAATATAACTACAAGAGAAGAGGTTTTTGATCTAGATGGAACCCTTGATCCTAGGATAGCACTACCCTTAATTTTTTTTGAGAAAGCTTGATCACAATTTGCCAGCAAATGGCTTACCCGATGACATATCTCACATCAAAAAGGAACATTTAGATAGTAAAGAATCTATGTGAATAAATTATTTCCCTACACAATCTTCACAAAGTCAAACAAATCATGTTGATGGTTGAGTTCAACAAAAATATTTGCAACCAAATTGCAACTAGCTTGAGTCTGCAACAATGATGATCCAGGGGGATATCGGTGTCCACCCACCTATATCATCTAGATGGCCATCTAGTAGCATACCATGGTATTTTCGGACAATATCTAAGAGCGTCTCACTATGGTATGCTACTAGATGACCATGGTCATCTAGTAGCATACCATAGTGAGACGCTCTTAGATACCGTTCGAAAATACCCCACCTATTACAAGGTAGTCCATTGTACAAGCCTATCATCAATGGAAAAATTACATTCTTATAAAGGAAGCACTCATCAACACTTATCACAAGCCTTTGCATTTCATACAGACATAGAGGAAGTTGCAGAACGACCACCATCAAAAGTGGTCCACACACCTGCAATAGTTCCATCTCAACATCAAGTATAAGACATGGAGCAAAAATCGTGTCACTAACTGCCTCAATCGACCTATCATGGCTTCACTCACCATTGTGCTCCATTCCTGTGGGAATGAGGCATTTGAGTGGCCCCAACTTTATCAATGAGATCTTGACTTCGTCACCACCTATCAACTCTTGGATACAGGTGTGAATGTCACAGATTTTCACATTCAAGATGGACTATTATGCCATATGGGACACCTCTATATTCATGCAAGTGAGTGTGAAAATATGATCTGGGAGGCTCACTACAGTTGGATTGAAGGACATTTTGGCGTGGAGAAATCTGTCTTCATTCAACAGAAACATTTTTATTGGAAAAAACTTCGACGAGACGTAAGCAAGTATATCAGATCTTACACTAACTGTGTGATTTCCAAGCCATCCATCAAGAAGCAAGGATTATACACACCTCTTTCTATTCTCGAGAGGCCTTGGGAATCCATCTCAATGGATTACATGTTTGGCCTTCCGTCCACTAATGAAGGAAATAATTGTGTATTTGTGTTGGTTGATTGATTTTCAAAGATGGCCATTCTCACAGCCTATAAGAAGAGCATCATAGTGGCAGATACTTCCAAGCTCTTCTTCGAACGAGTGTGGATCCATTTTGGGATAACACAAACCATCATCTCCAATCGGGACAGCAGGTTCCCCAACACATTTTGGTCGATTCTCTGGTCACTGTTGGACACCAAGCTTGTTAAATCCACTACCTTCCACGCTCAAACCAATGGCCAAACATAGGTCGTCAATTGGATGATTGTGCACATCCTACACATGTATAACTCTAAGCATTTATGTACATAGAATGAGATTCTTCCCTATGTTCAACACAACTACAATAGGGCTCTCCATAGCTCCACCGACCATATCCCATTTCAAGTGGGGTTGATATTCCAACCCTTGGGTCCCATTGACGTTGCACTACCTCTTGCAAGCAAACATACAAAATCTTCCCATGTTTAGTCTGAGGCTAAAAAAGACACTAGATTCATTAAGAGGATTCAACACATCTGCCAACAAGTCCATGAGATTTTGAAGAAAGCTAATGATAAGTACAAGCAAGACCATCATCAACATCGGGTACCGCACAAGTTTCAAGTGGGAGACAAGGTATGGTTACATTTACAGAAAGAACGCCTTACAGAGCCCTATCAAAATCTTCATCCACTTTTCTATGGACCTTACACTATCACCAAGGCAATGGGTGACAATGATTTTGAGCTCAATACTCCCCCCTTCCTTGGCTTACATCCAGTGTTCAATGTGGACCTCCTTTGGGCATATTTTCCACCATTATTGGACACCTCAGAGATCGCATAAAAATTGACACCAACAAAGCTCAACCCTAACTACATGGAACAACAATCCACTGATCAAAAAATGGACACACACGTAAATCACACTCGCCGACATAGGATCTAGCTTTACTAGGTTGTCAAGGAAAGGAAGCTCCTACACCAAGGAAAGTGGCTCACCCGGAGCCAAATTCAACATAAATTTCCTCACCTGATGGGGGCACTCAATGCAATGGATACCATTGATTCCTAAGAGGGGAGGACTGATCCAGGTGGATACTGGTTGCCACCCACGTATTCCAACTAGCTCATCTTGACAGTTTTAGTTCAGTACGTTCTTATGCTATTCTTTGTAATTGTGGGTTCTACACTTCCAGGATTTTTTGAATCCCTAAAAAGCTTCCAAGTGGATATTGGTTTCCACCCACCTAATCCAACTTGCTTATTTTGGAAGTTTTCATGTCAGTACATCTTTATGTACTTCTAGGGCCATTTTGGGGCCCTGAACAATGTTTTTTTGGCTTGCCACATTCAAACCATAGATAGATTTAGAGTTTGATGGCATAATTTGTAGTTCTCGAAAATACATTTCCAAAAGGTTATCACACACCTAAAATAGAGATTGTATGCTAAAGTTATGACCCTGGGAAGTTGAGGTACCAGCTTACCCATCGGGGCCCATGTAACTTTTGGTGTTTCATCTCCTAGGGTTAGTTTTTGGATGTCTAGGGTTTTGACATTCATGAGTAATATTAAAAAGGCCTCTAGAGCCTCATTATAATCATTCTTCTCATACAGATGCGTGTACCAGCCACATCTCTTCTTAGAGATAGCTACCACCATTCGAGTAAGTTGTTTTCATTTATGCTCTCTGTATCTCTTAGTTATTATATTTATCCTATTATTCATTTCGTTCCTCTCATAAATCAAGATCAAATGAACTTTCCCAGAACATTCCCAATAGATTGTAAGCTAGCATCAAACCAAAACTCAAGTGAAAGTTTTGGGAGATTAATCCACGTAGGCATGCTAGACAAGGCTTCCTCATGGAATGTAAAATTGAATGCCAAGAAAACAAAAAAAAAATACATATGAATCCCCAAGACAAGATATGAAAGTTTGGAGAATACCTAATAACTAAAATCTAGATTGACTCCATCCAAAAGATTAAAGAGGACATGGAAAATTGACAACCACAAATTTCCCAACTATAGTCTTGCCGTCCAATTTTGATATTTGACTAACCTACAAATCCTCACATACAACCGCCACCACCCCTCTATTTAACCATTTTCACCTCTTCTACTCTAGGTTTCTACTAACCCATGGAACTAGGCCACCTTATACTTCCTCTATCCTAATCTTGTTACCAACAAAACCACGAAAAATCAATTTTTCCATGTAAAAGACACCCAGACTCCTCGACAATGAAAGCACCAATTGACAAATAACTCAGACTCCTAGACAATGAAAGCACCAATTGACAAATAACCTTCAACATGCATCCCATGCTTATTTAAAACCCTAAACAGTCACAAACCCTCGATATCTACGGATCCCCTACATGAATAGTGATAGGGATCATGAGATGGATCTTATGGCCAAACAAATTTTCCCAAATTGAGTCACCCAATAGAGAGAAGTTTGGCAGTTCACCCTTGAGCCCCACGAGCTAACGCAATGTAGGTGAATATCTATGTGAGGTTTTAAGATAATGTCAATGAAAATCATTTCCTCCATCAACATATCCTTCGAATAAAAGACAAGTTGAGGAGGATTGTCCATAATGCACTGGCGTGTATGCTCCAAACACCATCTAATCGATGTTCTCACTCTGATCTTTTTGAATTGAAGCTTGAGCATGGAAACCATATGAAACCCTCTCAAGACTCTCAAGTTAGACTTTAATAATATAATCCTATCCTTCTTATCCTAATAATAAATTTTATTTTATTATATTTTATTAAATCACTTTCAAATAAATATCCCATCTTTATTGGTTTCCTTTACTTTAAAACAATATATATTATAATAACTAAATTAAAATTATATATATATATAACACTAATATTTTATGGTTTTTGGATGGAGGAATTTAATCACCAAGTACAAATAGTGACTAATAACTCTATTAGAGTGAGTGGGAAAGGATAACGTAAATGTAAATTCTCTAGACATTATTCATTTCCAGAAAGAATATATATATGCATGCATATATTAGTGGAATAGATTGAAACTAGGAAGGAGTGAGAAAACTCTTCATAAACATACATCAATATAAGCATTAATATTATATAAATTTATTCTAACAAACTATTTTTTCTATTAAATAACTCCATTAGAGTGAATGAAAAAGGATAATGTAAATATAAATTTTCCAAACATTATTCATTTTCAAAAAGAATATATACATGTATTGGAATAGGTTGAAAGTAACATGCACTGAAAAAACTATTCATAAGTATACATCAATATAAGCATTAATGATTATATAAATTTGTTCCAACAAACTATTTTTTCTATTAAATACTTGCACCAATCGAATTAAATTTAAGTACCCTCTCCCATTGAATTATATCAACCATGAGTTTATACATCTTTTACATGTTCTTCTTTATTTAGTTTGAAGTTTAATTTTGAAAATGTCTTATAATGTGATCCAAGGGTTAATTTAATCCTTGTTTAACAAAAATGTAATGTTTAGTTTAAACAAGAAACAACCTAATTTTTTGTTTCATTATTTAATTTTTTTTATTTAACTATCTACTAAAATTATGGAATCTAAATAGAAAAAATGCATATGGAATCTAAATAGAAAAAAATGCATCTATTAAAATTATGGAATTTAAATACTAAAAAATGTATTTTATGTGACTATCTTACTTATGTGTTTGAGGTTTGCAAAATTTACATTATTATATTTCCCTAGATTAGATTACATTATATAATAAGAAATTTTCTCACAAATGAGGGTTTATGGAATAATCTTCGATCCTTGCAATTAAAAAAAAAAATAAAGAAAGAAAAATTGTACTAGAATTTATGACAGATACGCTATGAAGTGGAACATAAATTAGGATTTTTTATACCAATAAATTTTGACGCGTAAATTTTATATTCACTTGGATCTAAAAACCAAACAAACACAATGGGACTTTAAATTCTAGTCCTGCATACATTTATCCAAGAAACCATCTTTTGAGTTTACCCCTAAAATTTAATAATGTGTATAACATAATTACATGGATTCTTAGTCGTCCCAATAAATCAATGGTTGTGATTTCAACCACTAACTTCCTCACTATTATAAAACATCCGTTTACATGTTTATTTTTTTACTTTTACTTAATCATATTCAAAATTTACTATGATGGCTAGCTTATTGCCACCTCCGAATGATTAACGTTTCATTTTCTAAAGAGCCCAAGTTTACTAACCACGATTTTTACTCCAACTATTATTTACTATTATTCACTGGCAGGATTTTCCTGACTAGAGCTCTTACCCCATCATCTTACTGCGTAAGTTATTTAATGCACAGAGTTATGCGGTTATTTAATGTCCAAGGCTCGATTATTTCAAGTTCACCAACCACGAGTGACTTATATTGCTTCTATGATTAAAGATCATGCATTCACATATGGACTACTGGAGGAACGACGGAACGCAAATCACGAAATCGCATGATCAATAACGCAAAGCAAATCAAGAAATCTACAGGTCAAAACGAATTTAGAAGCAAAGTTTTAAAAAGACCATTTCTTTGTCATATATGGTCGAGACGTTCCATTCCGTTTCCCAATGAATTAAATTATTAGTTACATTTCTCCCATTTTGCTCATTATTCTTAAATTATCAGTTACGTTTCTCCAATTATTCGTTACATTTCTTCCGTTTCCCAATGAATTAAATTATTAGTTACATTTCTCCCGTTTTGCCCATTATTCTTAAATTAGCAGTTACGTTTCTCCCGTTTTGCGCATGATTATTAAATTATTCGTTACATTTCTTCCGTTTGCCGATGAATTAAATTATTAGTTACATTACTCCCGTTTTGCGCATGATTCTTAAATTATCAGTTACATTTCTCCAGTTTTGCGCATGATTTTGAACATTTCTACATTGTTCAAAATTTTATTCAGTTACGGATCAATAAAAATGCTATTTTTCTAGAATACAGTACATTGCCGCAAAGAACGAGTTGTTCCGACAAGGAAAGGTTTTGAGAATGCAGACGGCGGTGTATTAAACGTCCTTGAAAGCATTCTTTTATTTTATATACATTAAATGACTATATTCGTTGAAACTTAGGATGTAAGGATCTTCGATGGATGGGTTAATAGTAAGATGACAGCAAAACTATGTCATTAAATTATAATATTTTATGATTTAATATGTGATGGTTTAAATTTAATACGTTGCTAACATTTAAGAAAGGAAAAAACCTGCTTGTTAATTTAATAAGTTGCTACCATTTAAGGAAGAAAAAACCAGCTTATTGCGAATTGGAAATTGTAATTCACCCAATCATATTTGAAAATTGCAATTAATTCAAATAAATAAATCATAGACAAGGAATTTCCGTGGAACTGGCAATATAAATAAAGTTGATAATATAAATAGAAAATATTAATCTAAGAAGACTTTAATAACATTCAATAATTTTAAATAAAGCATCAAACCCTCTTTAAATTTGACCACAATATAAAGTTGACTATGTGATTGAAAGGAGTGCTTCCAATGAAAGCTTGTTCGGTAAAGGTATTTTCCTACATTCACAAAGCATTTTTGGATGAGTTATTTGATTGTGAGTTAAAATTCCTTAAAATATGAGTAAAGTAGATATCATCAAATTTAAAATTCCTTAAAATATGAGTAAAGTAGATATCTTCAAATTGAAATTTTACTTCTTGAATTTGATTTTATATAGGTGTCAAAGAAAGATTTTTTTTTTTTATGTTGCAATATTGTTTGGCTGATTCAATGACGAACTTAAAATCTTTGGATATGTTAAGATGTTTGACTTCATTTTAAATAGTGGTAAAGAGAAAATAACTCTATTTTATGGTTTGCTCATGACCAAAGAGAAAACAACTCTTTGTCATTATTTGTTTTTTATTCAATTATAAATATCAGAAAACAATAATGTAATGTGTCCATCAAAATGACTCTTTTAGCATCACAAGACCCACTTATTCCTTGACATCGTCTATTAAAAAAGATTTGAGGATTTTAACTTAGGCCTCACTTAGGCAATCCCTATCAGTTATCAATTCCTCTAAATGTAAAAAAATACCCTCAACTATTTTATTTATCAATACATGATTCCAAGATTCCTTTAACATTTATGAAGGCATGTGAAGAGTAATATATGTTACGTTTGAAGTTGACATTGCAGTTTACTTTAAACACTATGTTACATGGCCAAATTTGGAGAGTAATAATTTTATGGTGACATAAATATTTGTGACATAAGAGATTAACATCAAATTAAAGAGTAAAAATACAAAAAAATATGTTTGAGATTCATAAATTAAGAAGTTAAGTTTAATAATATGCCATATTGTGACATTTAAAAAGTATACGATGACTAACTTGAATGCAATGATACATATCAACATTTCAATAGTAATAAAGGTGTTTTTTGGTGTAGATATTTCAATAATATGAGACAATGCAACTTAGGGAATTGAAAAAGTGAGTAGACTTAATGGTTTAGAGGAATTGTATTTTTTTGTATTGGCCATGTTTCCATTCCAATATGGTTTTGATGACATTTGTTCATTTTCTTATTTTAAAATTGATAATTATATTTCATATAATATAGAGAAAGTTTTGATATTGCACAATCAAATTTAAAAATACATTGTAAAATGATTCTATAAATTTCAATTAAAAATAATTTATTATAAAAACTTAATGTGATAGAAGTGATATATATCTCTATATATAGACTTATTGTCTTAATAAATTATTCATAATTTATTAAATTATATTTTAATAAGAAATTTACACCAAAAAATATTTTGTTATAAACAAAATTTTGTGATTTGTTTTTTATTATATTAAAAAAAACTACAACATCTAAAATAATATTAAATTACAAACATTTATAATAATGTTCCCTAATATTAATATTAAATTGTATCAAACTAATATTTATTAAATTTATAATTAATATTTTTTTTATAAATATGTGTTTGTTTGAAAAGAATTTAAGATCAATATTTCTTCTTAAAAATAAATTTATTTCTTAAAGATAAATTTTCATTTTAATAAGTATAAAATTGAAGAGAACTTTTACCACATAAACAACACTACTTAAGCTTATGTTTTACTTAAGGGCTTCAACATCACAAATGACCTAAATATCACCAAAATTGTAGTATTTGGAGACTCAATGGCTTCCACTTGAACTCTCTTGCTGGAGAAATAAGGAACTACGATTTCTAAGGGAAAAATTTCAATGAATGAGGTACGGGGGTCAAGTTAATCCCCTAATTCTCATCCCCCTTTGTTTTGCATGCCCATGGTATACTCAATCAAAATTCTTGGGATTCGCATTCCCCTCCCCGCACACTTGGGGATTAAATTCATCTATGTGAGACCTCATTCCAATTTGTGGCAAGTTGGTTTTTAAAAAGGTGCAATGGATCTCGAGTTGGTCATTCCACCATTAAGAAGGGTTTGTGATGATGGTTTCTTGGTTGCAGTGAAGGGTTTATCTTTGTGCAGCTTTAAGAACAGGGACAAGTAGTTATTGCTTTCTGGTTTTTACGCATCTCTTTACTCGGGTCACCCGATTTCGATGTGTTATTTCAGTGCCCTCTTCCAAAGGTTTGTAGACGTGGATGATTTATAGGCCTCTATGAATTTGTGTCTCCCTACACTAGATTCTGGTATGTATCACAGTGATATTCTCCTTAAATTTCTTTGTCATGACTGACTTTGGTAATTTCTTGAGGTCGTGAACTCAGTGTTATGAAGCATTCATCAATTCATTCTTTTTGGTTTCATACAATAATTATGGAACCACCTTAGAGGGATTTCAATCTTCCAGGTGAATAGATCAGCCTTGCACCAAGTTTGTAGTAAATTTGGGGACTTTGAGCATGCATTAGTCAATTTTTCCAGTGTCAAAAATCAGGATATATAGCTAGCCTTGGATGCTATCAACCAAAAAATGGATTGCATGGAGTTTAAAGTACAACACTTGAAGTCTCAGATCAATCCCCATCCCACGACTTTTGCATCTTTCATCCAGGTCAAAATGCTGCCTCAAGAGGATGGCATTGACAGTGGAATAGGTACCAGTAATAGAGACATTTCTCCTATGGAAACAAAGGAAGGATACTCGCCCCCTCCTAGAGCTCCCAAGTTCGGGATTTTGTCTCTTCTAATTAATCTATGTATTACAAAGTTCTATGGTGCTTAGGAAACAAAGGAAACAATGGAAAGATACTCGCGTCCTTCTAGAGCTCTCAAGTTCAGGATTATGTTTCTTCTAATTAATGTATGTATTACAAAGTTCCATAATTTTTAGGGAAATTTTATAAAGATTTAATGACCTCTAAAAAAACAATGTAACAATATGGATAGACTTTTATTCTCTACCATTCTATTTTTAAAAAAAATTGTCAAGTTGAAAACTTCATTTTGTACTTATTTGTGTCTCTTGTTTGCTTAAGCACACACCTCTTATAATAACATATTACATATAATAACATATCAAATATAATATGTTATAACATATTACATATAATATGTGATAACATATTACATGTAATATATGTAATATGTTATAACATATTACATGTAATAACATATCACATATAATATGTTATCACATATCACATGTAATCACATATAACATATCACATGTAATATGTTATCACATATAAAGATCAATTTCAATTTTTATTTATATAAAATTGAAATTGATCTTTATATGTGATAACATATGAAATGTGATATGTTATCACATATAAAGATCAATTTCAATTTTTATTTATATAAAATTGAAATTGATCTTTATATGTGATAACATATGAAATGTGATATATGATTATATATAATACGTTATGACATATTATATGTGATATGTGATAACATATTATATTGGATATGTTATTATATGTAATATTTTATCACATATAATATATTATCACATATCACATGTATATACATATAATTACATATAACATATAATCACATATCACATGTCATATATTATCACATATAAAGTTTACTTTTAATTTATATATATATATATATATATATATATATATATATATATATATTAAAAGTAAAAGTAAACTTTATATGTGATAATATATGACATGTGATATGTGATTATATGTTATATGTAATTATATAATATATGTGATTATATATATATATATATATATATATATATATAATTTAAAAATATTAAATGTAAAATTATATATTAACCAATCATGAAGTTGAAAGCATTACCTATTAATGCAATGCATTGCATATCATGTTTAAACTCAACATAGAACATATTAAACATATATGGATATTTATATTACAGATTAAAAAAACATAAATAAATCTATTTAAAACTTAAAACATTAAACCAGCACTAAAATGATAACATATTAAACTAATAAAATATTATTGAATGAAGCATAGCATTGCATATCACAAATTAAAAGAAGCATAAAAATAGTTAAACGAATCAAAACATTGCATTTTAATTTTTATTAAAATGCATAACATATCATAAATTAACCGAAGCATAAAACGAACTAGAAGCTTAAAACATCAAACCAGCACTAAAATGAAAACATATTAAACTAATAAAACATTATTCAATGAAGCATAGCATTGCATAAAAATAATTAAACGAATCAAAACAAAGCATTTTAATTTTTATTAAAATGCATAGCATATCATAAATTAACCGAAGCATAAAACGAACTAAACGAAGCAAAGCATAATAAATGAAGCATTGCACAGCACTCGCGGCTGGAGAACGCCAAAAGGTATCGGTCACTGAAACGTCGTGGTATTAGTTGAAATGATGCCCAGCTTTCACTGCGTTTAGCTATCACTGCCATAGCTACCATTGTGTCCAGCTACAAATGTTTAATCTCAAGGAATCTAGCAATGCAAAGTTTTATACATATTGATTTTTCTTAATCAGTTAATCTGTCAATCAATAGTTAAAGAAGTAATTTCTTAATCATATTAAGTAAATGTGAAAAAGTAATTAGAATTTAACCATAAGATTAAAATTTTAGATTAAAAAATGATTAATTATGCCCATTATCAATAAATTTACACCTTTCTACGTAATTACTAATTAAACTATACATAAAATAAAGCATTGCATATAACCAATCATTAGGTAGAAAGCATTTCATATTAATGACTTCTGGAAAGCATTTCATATTAATGCAACGCATTGATCATAAATTACAAACGACCCAGTTGACGCGCAGGATCTCTTTCTTTTCAAGATCCGACCATGACAAGATGGTAGGAAACATATAATTGCTTTATGAATGAAATAACTTCAAAGTACTATGTTTTAAACCTTTATGTAACCCCTAACCATTTAAAAGACCTAGAAGATAATGTAGTTGTTCATCATACATCAAAATAATAACCATACCTTTTTAATTAATTTTGATAAAATGCTAACTAAATTCACACCAACCTTAACTCTCCATATTTAAGTTGGAGGCTTATTTATGTGAGAGGCCTACACTTATTAATGAAATTTTAGTTATATATGAGTTTTTAATGGATAATACAGGAATATTTTTAGTAGTCATAATAAATAATAAATAAATAAAGGGTTCTATTTCAGCCATTAATTTTTTTGCATAACAAAATATATATATTCTTCGTTAAAATGAGTAATTAAAATGATTAACATAATAATGACCCTCTTTAATAATTACTCCTGAATCTTACTGTTATTAAGTTGCGTTTAGAGTTTTTACTGCTTTTATTCTATGTTTTTAACTGCTTTTCTTTTCCACGTGTTGATGGGATGGGTGAGCCGAGTTTGCTTCATGCCCATGAAGAGATGGAGCGTGACCTTGGTGCTGTAATATGAATCTCTAACGTTTCATATACGTGTGGTTTTATTTTAGGTTTTTTACTACTTTTCTTTTCTACCTGTTGGTAAGATGGGTGTGCAGCGTTTGCTTCATGCCCACTAACGGATGGAACGTCTCCTTAGTGTTCTAATCAGTGTGGTGGAACGCGTCTCTAAAGATTCATATACGTGTACTCATATACGTCTGGTTTTAATACAGGAGAGATTGGTTTTGATATAGGAGAGATCCATTGGTTTTAATACAGGAGCGTGGATCACTGGATCATTGGATTCCCAGATCTCTCACCATTCAGTTGCAATACATAATTGGATTGCAAAGCAAATTTTGTAAAATTTTGAATTATCATAAAAATATATATATATATATATATATATATATATATAATCATTTTCATAGTGACATTTTTATGGTTTGATCGCAATTGTATGATTTTGCATGGTTTAGGATTTTTTTTTTTTTTTTTGATATAACACATATATCTCTGAACTTATGGAAAACACATGAGCAGCGACAGCTTATTTATCTGTTTCGTTGGTTCATGGTGATTTTTCATAAGTGCAAACTTATTTGCCTCCATGATGATCTTCGAATTCTCTTTCAACAATTTAAATCCAGCAAAACACAAAGGTAGAAAACTTTCTTCAGCTGACCCAATACCTTGTTCTTTATAACTGTGAGGTGTAGGTTGATTTGTCTCACTACACTGTTGAAAATGAATATCTTCAATATCATAATCATCTTCATATTTTTCATAAACAGGCAGATCACTGACATATGCAAGGTCATCTAACAAGAACAAACTTGGAATATCGACTTGTTCTTTGACAAACTGATTTGTACACTCATCCTCTTGATTATCTATAAATGAATAAATGAAATAATCAACCCTTTGCTTATCATGGGATGGATCAGAAACTAAATCAACACCTTCTCTTTCGACAACTGGGACGTAATTCTTTGCAAAATCATTGGTATTGTGAATTTCAAGAGGGCCTATGATATGATCAACTCTATGCTCAAGGTTCCAATCGACTACTTTCTGTGTAGCATTTAATTCCTCATCTCGAGTTTGTTCCCATTCTTGGATATTGTGTTGAATGTCTTGTGCATATTTGAACATTTGTTTTAAGGATTTAGGTCTTCTTTCTATTAGGAAAGACAGATCTTGATGAAGAGTAGTTGCAAAATGGAGCATGGCAGCGGCTTCAGTGGGTTGGATTTCTTCAGATAAATTATAACAGATACTAGAAAACCTTTTGTTGAATACATAGATAGTCTCATTGTCCTCCCTTTCCAAGGCATAGAACTCAGTAAGTTGTAGATCCAAAGACTTCTTATTTCCCCAAAACTTTAAAAAGACATCCTTCAATTCCTCCCTGAGTTAATTGTTTCTGGATGCAAATGATTGAACCAATATTTGGTGTCCCCTCTCAAGTATTGAGAGAAATATCTCATACACACATCATCATGGCCAATCTCAAATAAATCTATAAAATGTTCAAACCCTTGAATGTTCTTCTTAGCTGAGATGACATTAGGTTTCCCATCAAACACAGGTAGGTACTCATAGTGATTTGGAGGGAAATCATGGAGGACTTGGGGTAGTTTTAAGGGTATGTATCTATGTTGGGCCTTGGGGAATGTTGGATCAAGTACAGGGGAAGTAACATCAGTTTTGGCTTCATGGGGCTCATCAACTTGGTCATGGTCATCACATGGCCCAGATGGAAAATGTTTATCAAAATAGGTGATACAGTGGGGGTATGCATGTGCAAATTTAAGAGAAAAATACAGTAAAAAAAAATTTGTTTGGCATGTTAAAGGAAGGAATAGAGGCAACTTATAATAAATAGTAAAATTTTTTGGAAAAGATCCCATTTTAAGTACCTGTTTTCCTTCATGATATCTTTTCACATCTCAGCCAAGGGACATCGTCTTTCAGTGAATCTTCTGAATTGCATTCTGTATTCAAAATTTGAGTGGAGTCGCCTATGACATCTTGGGATATGGATTCTTCATTACAAGCAGAGTCGCCATTGATGTTTTGGAAGATGGATTCTTCATTGAGAGTGGAGTCGCCTTTGAAAATTATGGATTCTTCTACAAGTGGAATCACTTTTGAAAGATTTTGGATGTGTGGAGTCGCCAGAGCAGCAGGAATATAGCCAATACGTGTCTAAGTGTCTGCTTCTTTCAGACCTCAGAACTCAACATGTCGTTCTCCTAGGGAAAAAATTTTAATTTTGTCCGACAACGACGCCGGAATGTTAACACTCTGAAAATTTTGTCCGACTGATAGACAAATGACAAAGGTAATTGTTTCAACCTACTTTGGAGCTGAGGCACTAGCTTGCTCAACTCAGAGAGGGCTCTCTCGTTTCACTTGATATTTCTTTGAGAATCGGTGGTTGGATTTGGTTTGTTTTGGGGGTTTTTTATTGAATAACTGAAGGAACGGAGATGACATTTGGGATATGAAGTCTAGAATGAAAAATGCATGGTCAGAAACATTAAAACTATTAAGAGGGAAAAGGATAATTCAGGCGATGTGTCTGATTTTATGTCTGAAATTTGCATGGCATCAGAAGAAAAGAAACATATAACCACATCAGAGCATATTAAAATTAATTCTAAATTGGTTTAAGAAGAAATAAACATAGTCTAAATTGCTAAGCCAAGATCATCACAAAGATGAATTCTGGGTTTTTGTTTCTCCAATTCAAACAAATGGAAGTGTAAATGAAATATAAGCTCACAGGAATCACATACTATGAAAGAAAACAAGACTCATGTCACCGCCAATTAGAATCTTTTCATAAACAGTCCAAAATCTGCTTTTGCATTTATATATTCATTCTAGCCCTAAAATTTACAAAAGTCTTCCTGCACAGAGAAGTTCCTCTTTTTTTCCCCCATATCCTCGAGATAATACATATATATAGAGGAATTACTTGTGCAATTCAAAACGCTTAAACTTCCCCATAATTCTAAAAATAGAGATAAGTTACAGAAATGAATGATTTATAATAACAGTTATCCTATTTTAAAGGGATCGTTATGAACAGGTCTGGCATATATGAGGCCCCTTCTTCGACTGCTAGCTGTCCAAAATTTGTTGGAATGTACTTAATCCTACCTAAGGATTCATTTTAGCTTGGTGATTTCCTCCTTCACAGTGTTCAACCAAGCGAGTTGATTTTCCCCGACGCTCTCCATAATCTCAGCTCTGATTTATGTTCTCTATCGTTTTCTCTGTTTTTTCTTTATTGCTTGCTTGTATATTTTGTCTGCATGTTCATTGATGACAAGATCCCTCATAACAGGGTTTAATATGACCCCCATATCTTCTTTAGTTGTGGGCTCGGTATGAAATTTAGTCACTAATATCTGCGTGACCCATATTTCTTTCTTACTTATTGATAGTCCTGATACATTAGTTGAGAACTCCATTGTACTGGACACCGTTTGATGGACGTTATCCATATCTTTCAACCTTGTAAAGGCCACGATTTTGTCACCCTTTAATTCAACAGAACTTAAGAAATCGACCCAAATCGAGATCACTTCACTTATGCATGAGATGATGATTTCCCAGAGTAGGATAAATCTACCCATATCTAAAACAGATAGTCCTTGAATCCTAATCATGAATCACTGACATGGCACGTTAGTTTTCCACGCTTCATCAATCTATTAAGAATGATGAAATTTTGAGTTAGTTATACAACGACGTCCACTTGACATGTCGGATGGGAAGTACCTGAACCAGCGACGTGAGGTGATTTGACTTACCATCACCTCTTCCCACGAGTTATTTATTTGACACATTAAGCCACGTGACATCGGGGTTGTTGAAAAATCGGTTCCAGGCAAACTTCTTTTTTCCCCAATGCATTTCTAACGGCGCCACGCATCCACTATTAAAACCACAATGGTTTTCCCCGGTCCGCCCTCACATAATTAAGTTTTGTGCTAGTTCATTTCCCGATATGTGCCTCAACCGTCAATCTGGGTTGGTTCGAGATCAGCGGTCTGCAAGGCTCCTTTCTTTGCTCTTCCACCATATTTTTCCATATTACCACCACATATGACCTGAATCTCCAACTAATGTCATGTCTCTACACTGATTTAGTCACGTGCTAAATTTAAACTCAGATTTTGAAGCATAATCGTCATGTTGATAACACATATATTACAGGTTCGCATATTTGAGATTATGCTTACATATGAAAATGTTTCTCCACCCTTCCGATTTGAACATAGTTTGCATTTTCCCTACCATCTTCACGCAATTTCCCAGTGCAAATTGATCACACTTTTATTATCTTTGAAAATATTGGCATTAAGATTGGAATTAGGTAGATCGATGTTAGCTCGAAAAAATTGTTATTTACTTCAAGTCTTTGAAGTAATTGTACCGCTCCTTTCGATACTTAGTGGATTGTTCATCTCTTGTTCTCACAGATTCGTGGGTTACCGAGCTTCTAGGTACACAAAAGTTTCGAAGCAGTTTTCACTGCCATCCGTCCTCGCCAACTTCATGCACTTCCCTATGCACATTAATTATGCCTTTATTACTCACGACTCGCTAGACACATCGAAAATATTGGCATTAAAAATCCAAAAGGTTGAGGACACCTCCCATTAAAACACATTGAAGCAAGATTTACCATAGATTATATTTTTTTGTTGCAGCGTCCATTTTAAATACTATGAGGAGCAAAGGAACGTTCTCATCACCTTATGGCTGCAGCCTGACAACATTTCTATGGAGATACCCTGAATATTTTCGGGCACGAGGACCATATTTTTCAGTGGTCCATAGATTATGACTACTACTCATCCTGTTATGCCCAAGAGAAAGTTATCTCGACATATGGAATTGCAGCGACAAATTATGTCCCCGAATTTTTTTACTTTAAGGAGTTGGTCACGTGCTACACAGAGAACTATATTACGAACCATCGGGTTATCCAGATGGGCATCCATTCCCAAGTCTCCCTATCACCTAAAGTATTTCAAAATATGTTAACACTTCCTGACCCAACAAGTACTTTCAAGGGAGAGAATTGCAGACAGTTCTTAAAGAAGCATGGTAATGAATTGGACCTCTTGCCAAATTTCTTACAGAACCCAGCGGGCGCTCCCTGGGACATAGCCATATTACAAGTTAGTGCATTTAAAAAAAAAAATTGGCAAATTACATGGCTTTTCATGAGGATAATGTTATAAGAAAGTGCAGCCAACATCTCACATATGATTCTGTATATTTTATATTTTACAGTCAAGGAAGAATCCATCTTCCATTGCCGCAAGTTGATTTCCATTGAAATCTCTTCCCAGTTATTGAAATACAAAAGGCAGAAGAAATTATTTATGTCATCTTATTTAATTTTTGTCATGGTGAATTGCTACCCATTCCCTAGACTGTCTATGTGTAAGAAGCTGAACTATGAATTTGACCCAGTAACATTGTCATACCAGATATTATGGAAACACGATGCTTGCCAACATTTTCATAAAGTCTTTAATGATTTTCTTTCAATTTTTAAAGCATTCATATTTGGAAAGTATTTTCCCTAGTTGTTTGGCTAGCTACCAATATTCCTAGATAGGAAGGGCACACTAGAAGAAATGGACAACTATAAATTTATAAGGATTTTTGGGTATAAACAAAATCCTTGCTTCTTTCCATGTCACATATCTGGTACAATGTTTTCTACTGGAATAGCAAAGAATTACATCTACTGGTTTCATTTTTCCCATGAAAAAAAAAAGTCAATTCATCTCTCTGGGTTGGAAATTCGGGGATTTCATGGTCAGGAAACACTTCAATAGTTCTTTCATTAAAAATATCCTGAATGAACTTGGTCCCAATACCAATGACTCACCCAAGCAGAACCAAAAAGGTCAGGGTGAAAAAAATGCCCAATCCCCGACCGCCACACCCAAGACCACAACATCTCGGAGCAGTACTCCAACGTCCTATCCAAGTAACAAAGTCACACACGGTTTTTCAGGCGAAGGAGGAGATACAAACCCTCCCTTTGGAAAAATTGAAAGTTCTCACAAACTTCCCACGATAAAAAAATGGAAAATAATAGTCCAATAACAGGAGGGACCGAGGGGAGAAATTGATCCACAATCTCTCCCTCGAATATATGGAACTAGAAATTGACATTGACAAAATGTTCCCTGATGACGACCAGCTAGAGAGCACTATTCCACACAATCCTGGGATGGAAATAATTGGCATAGATACATTTGACTCAAAAGAGTCTTTTGCATTTCAGAGCATTTTTTCTTACAACGAATCCAAAAAATTGATTATTGAAAAAAAAGATGTCAAGAATAAGAAAGGGAAATCTCATTCAGAAATCAACCTAGGCAACATGCACCCTTCCCATATCTCCCAGATACATCGAGAAACTGGATATGCTCTAGACAACTCTATTAGTGGCCTTGAAACGGAAAACATCATGTTAAAGGAGAGAATCAAAGAATTGGAGGCAATTTTAATGCCTCTTCCACTGTTTGCTACTCCTTTGGAAATGGTCGGGCCCACCACATCTGTAGCAAAGTTAAAAGGATCAACAAGCCATCTCAAATCATCCTGAGGCTATGTGGAAAAGAATATAAACAGAAGAATATAATTAATAACAGAGGGTTGGGAGATGTCAAAGAATATGGTCTCTTTTGGAACAAGAGGGCATGTTTTTCATGAGTATCTGCAAGCAGATCTCAAGAACGAGCAAGTTTTCTACCTCAATGCAGTTTTACCATTTGGTGTTAAAGTTATCGGTATCACGGAATTCAGAAGAAGACATGAGGATCTCCCTTCCCTGGATCGAATAGACCAGCTAAACGCATGATGGAAAGAAAAGGTAAAGAACCTCAATGGTATCATTAAATCATGTGGCTAGGCCATATCTAAAATGACAAACTATTCAAGAAGTTAACTGAAATAGATCTAGCTGCCAACACCAATGAAGTATAGGACCCTAAATTGATATTCAAATCATTGTTTTTAATCAAGAAATCATTTGATGATCAAGTTCATATCTATTAAAAAATGTCATTTGAAAATTTCTATGGTATTTTTGAATATGGTGAATATGATGTGAAAACCTGGCTAGTCAGTTATGAAATTAAAAACCAAGATATTCAAGAAGCATTGCACAACCTGTGTATTGATCTAAGGGACTTGGAAAGTGAATTGTTTGATATAAAAATCTGGTATAAAATCAACATAGTTCCCATGAGGAGATACATCAAAGAATGGTTCAAAAAGGTTGTCAACCAGATTACCAATGAAGGTCAAAGCCGAGGAAAGCCATAAAAGTACATCACCAAGAAAATGACAAGGCATGGGACACCATCATAGTAAGTCGATATTGATCGCAATCTTCTTTTCTCATCCACTTACTCTAACAAAGCTTTAACCAAGGACTGGCAACTTCCTCTTTCTTCTTGCCAGGTCTTGTTGTTTCCATCACCGACTTTCTTCTTTCTACAAACTTCATTCTTGTAAATCTTTGCTTTGTAGTCCATGGCAGTCCAAGTCCCAGTCATTATGTCAAACACATTTTTATTTCACAGAGTATGTAATGAACTATATATTGTTTTACAAATTCAAAGACAACTATTTTTGGGAAATATTCTCAATTGTATTTTGTGACCCGGTTTATCTGAATATAAATATTTGAGGTTGTTCTATGGTGATATTCATTGTTTGCTGTTGTTATTTGAAATATGTATTTCTTCTTAAAATTAAGTCATTTCCATGTACATTTTTATGTTCTATATTGCGCATATATTACAAATTCCTATATTTCAGAATATTCTTCGATATAGAAAATGAAAAGTCATATATTTTTTTCTCTATTACTTATGGGTTTGAGAAGAAATTGCGAGACCAAAAAACCATTCAAATTCGAACATGGTTTACATTTTGGCCACAAATAATCTATTAAGATACATTAATATGAATACATTTTAAATAAATATAAAAAAAAATCCCTTTAAACTTGAACCTGACTTTCTCGGGCTCTTGGATTGCCCACGGGTTGACTGGTCCCCGTGTTGGCAAAAATTAATATGTCAAAGTCATGCAAGAATTTATCAAGAGCACAATCACTACCACAAGTTTCGATAAAAACTAATCTTCAACAAAGCATTTGCTCACAACCATTTTAATGGTGAAAGCACAATAGAAAATGCGTAAGTGGATAAAATATTGGAGTAGAAAATTTTTTTTTGCAATGGGGATTTCAAAGTATATGCAATTGTATACAACTTCAGAAACATACAGAAAATATCTTGCAAGGAAATGGAATATCTATTACAGATTTGAATATATTAGCCCTTATTTTTTGTCTTCTATACTTAACCAACTTCATGTTTCTCAATTCCCTCTACCTTTTGCTTCTTGTTACTTAGTCGTTTTACTGAAAATGTCTAGTTGCGTGGGTTGGCAGACTCATGGCTTCACATTTGCAATCGTGATTTTATATCACGACTCCGACCAACCGCTTCCCCATTCCATACCTACGCACATTTTTTATTATGGATTTCTGGAAAAGCACGCACTATATTGCACTACCATTGTTCTGTGAACTCCAAAGAGCACCCAGACTTCCGCAATATAAAAATTTAAAACCAGACTCTCAGATCATACCCTCTTCCCCATTACACAGTTTGCACTCAAAATTTTCAAGATCTACAATTTGACCTTCGGGTCCTCACGTCTCCTGTGGAAATATTGTTACCCCATTTTGAAGCCCGTCTGTCCTCTTTCCATACTTCACCATTGGACCAAATCTCTTTTTCGGATCGTCAAGTTGATGGGTTCACGAAATATCCAATTCCTAATCGTGTTTTAATGTGGCCGCCACCTTCGCACTTCTTTCAAGTATGCAATAACTGAAGTTTAATGCTGATAGCTCCATAAACATATAGAAAAGATCTTGCTAGGAAATGGAATATCTATTACAGATTTTGATATATTATCCCTTCCTTTCCCTCTTCTATACTTAACCAAATTCCCATTTTTTTTTCCCTTTACTCTCTTTTTCTGGTTATTTAGTCGTTTTTCCGAAAATGTCTAGCTGTGCGGGTTGGCAGGCTCACGGGTTCACATTTTCACTCGTGATTTTATATCCCAACTTCAACCAACCGCTTCCCATTCCATACCTAGAAACTTTTGAGATCGTGGTTTTCTGGTCAGGTGGGCTCTACAATGTACTTCCATTGTTCTGTCACCTGCAAACAACACCTGAACTTCCGCGATATACAAATTTACTGCCGGACTCCCACATCATACCCTCTTCTGTGATACACAGTTTGAACTCAAAAGTCTTTCGTTATACACATATTTTAATATATTAGCCCTTCCTTTCCCTCTTCTATACTTAACCAAATTCCCATTTGTTTTTCCCCTTTACTTTCTCTTTCTGGTTATTTAGTCATTTTTCCAAAAATGTCTATTTGTGTGGGTTGGCGGGTTCACAGGTTCACATTTTCACTTCTTCTTTTATATCCCAACTCTGACCGACCACTTCCCATTCCATACCTAGCAACTTTTTAGATCATGGATTTCTAGGCAGACGCGCTCTGCATTGCACTTCCATTGTGTCGTGACCTGCAAAAGCACCTGGACTTCCGCAATAGACAAATTCACTGTCAGACTCCCACGTCATACCCTCTTTCGTGATGCATAGTTTGCACTCAAAATTTCTGAGACCTGCAATTTGAGCTTCAGGTCCTCTCGTCTCTTGGGAAACTATTGTCACCACATTTTCAACCCCGTTTGTCCACTTTCCATAATTGGACATTTCTTGGAATCTCTTTCGTGCCTCCAATTCCTAGTCGTTGTTTCTAGTGCCCGTCGCCTTCTCACTTCTTTCCAACTTTGCAATAATTGAGATTTAATCCTAACAGCTCACCATGCCTCTAGGAGATAGTCATAGTAACTGTTCGTAGACAATTTTTCTAGAAACATGTAGAAAATATGCTTCCAGGTAATGGGATATCTACTACAAATATCAATATACTAGGTATAATTTGAATATCATTTCCCTGTTGCATACTCAGCTAATTTTTTTCTTGTGGGTTCCCAGACAGTCAGACTGCACTTCCTGCAGTGTTCCTTGACCTACAAACATCACCCCATCTTTCGCAATGTACAAATTGACTTCCGAACTATCAAATCATCCCCTCTTCCGTGTTACACATTTTTCACTCAAAATTTTTGATACATACAATTTGACCAGCGGGGCCTCATGTCTCCTTGGGAACCCTTGTCACCCTATTTTGATGCCCTTCTGACCGCTTTCCACACTTGGCCATTTCTTAGAATCTCTTTGGCGGATCATCGGGTTGGCGGGTTCAGACAATTTCCAATTCCTAGTCGTTTTTTCCTGTATCCACTACATTCACACTTCTTTCCAAATATATGCAATAATCTTACAACTTCTTCATAAACAAGCAAAAATGATCTTTCCATGAAATGGGATATCTATTACAGATTTGAATAGATCATCCCTTCTTTTCCCTCTTTTATACTTAGCCAAATTCCCGTTTCTCTTTTCCCTCTACTTTCTCCTTCTTGTTACTTAGTCATTTTACTGAAAATGTCTAGTTGTGCGGGTTGGAGGACTCGTGTCTTCACATTTTTAGTCGTTCTTTTATATCGTGACTCCGACTGACCGCTTCCCCACTCCATACCTAGCCATAATTTTTATCGTGGATTCCTGGGTAGGCAGTCTCTAGATTACACTTCCATTGTTCTATGACCTCCAAAGAGCACCCAGACTTCCGTGATATAAAAATTTACAACCAGGCTCTCACATCATATCCTCTTCCCTGTTACACAGTTTTTACTCATAAGTTTCGAGAGCTACAATTTGACAGTCGGGTCCTCATGTCCCCTGGCGAACTATTGTCACCCCATTTTTTAAGCCCGTCCATCCACTTTCCATACTTCTCCATTTGTCCTTGCTTGCACTCTTTTCTGTTACACATTTTGCAGTTAAAATTTTCGAGACATACAATTTGATCGTCGGCCCTAACCTCTACTGAGAATCCCCTGTAACCTTATTTTGAAACCTTTCCGACTGCTTTCAGACTTGGCCATTCCTTGCTTGCACTTGTTTAATAAATGCATCATACTGATCAATATTATGCGTTCATGTCTATCTTATTTATAATAAAATATTGTTTATAAACACACACACACACACACACACACACACACATATATATATATATAATTTGATCATTGCACGCCCACCTCTCCTCTGTATCCCCTACAACCCTACTTTCAAGCCCCTCCGACCACTTTTCATAATTATAT
>ML803237.1:132977-156404 GCA_009831015.1 Picea engelmannii | reverse complement strand
GTTACATGATCCACCCCTTTCCCCAACAAAAAGGGAACTTGTGAACATAAATTTCAAACCCTACCAAAGTCTAAAAATTATTCCAACATCAAGAAATGATCATGCACTTGTTAATATTTAGCTTTATTTAAATGAGATAGCCATGGACCATCATTGCAAGGTTTACCAAGAAAAGTCATGGGGAAAAATAATTCCCTAAATTCACAAATTCCTTCAAGGAATTCATGCAAGAAACTAATGAATCCCACTCAAAAAGTGGAGATGGGGAAGTTTTTCAATCCTCTTCATCCATGGGTTTGTGGGATATACTACCTATGGAAAACATTGAGGATGTTGAAACCAATGAGAGAGAAGAAGTTGAAACATGTGTAGTTAAATTTATTTAAGGGAAGAGATACTACCCCTCAAGAAATTGAATTCAACAAGACATGACTCTCACTACAAATCCTTCAATGAATAAATCAAACTTCTCAACCTCTTCCTCAATGTGTATGTCCAATCCTGAAATTGATTATAATATAGTTGATCTCATTAAAGAAAGACCACATCAACTTTTTGTTATGTAGGGGCATGATTTGCATTATATCTTTGGTCCTTTTTGGATATGCTTTCATCTCTTGTTTGGAAATGTCGTGTCCCATCAACAAGTTCCCTTTGTTGACAACGAATATGCATTTCTTTGGGTTTAGAAAAATGCATTCCTATAATGTTCAAAAATTTAATTGAGGTGATAAACATGATATCAATGTTTCTTTGACATAATTGTTGTGCCCTATAAAAATGAAACTCACTAAATAAAGATTGGAACATGATTAAGACGTGATTTCCACGATTTTCAATGTTGCACCTTGGAGAATATTAAGACATGACTGCCACATCCCGAATGTTGAAAATCCCTAGAAACGATCATAATATTTTGTTTATACCTTCACTTTAGAGCATTATATAGTAGCATATATAACACAAAAGAAAAATGGATGGCATTGGATTTCCCATATATTTCATGATCATGGGATTGCAAGGCATTGAACTAAATTACCTAGATGAAAAAAAAAATGTTACACATAAAGAAAAGAAGTGAAGAGATTCAAACCCTACACCCTAAAAATCCATACCATTGCTATTGTTTCACATGCTATTGTTAGGTCCCTCTTAGTTCAAAACGAGTTGGGAGAAAAACATAGGAATTGGGTGACAACCATTCAATAACATTTCCAAACTTTTCAAAGGCCAATGCCTTTGAAAATTAGTAGTAGAAGCATAGGGAAACATTGAACAAGTAGGTGGGGAGAATGAGGTTTCTATGTACTATAAGGTAAAATTCATCCTGACCAGTACTAAATATTCATGTTACCATGATCTCAAGTTCTATATGCAACATGGTTCTAGTGAAAATTACTTAAACCCAAGAAGTAAAAGAGTGTTAAGGCTCAAACTTGTACAATACACTTTGATTAGTGAAGTTTCACTTAGAAAAAACTACAAGATGGGGTGCTTCTATATTGTTTTAAAAAAACATATGTAGAAAGGGTCCTTGTAGATTTACATGAAGGACGAGTTGGTGGTCAGTACTTCGGAGACACCAAAACCCATAAAATAGTGAGCTTAGGTTACCATTGACCTACCTTGTCCAGATACTCCCATGTCCATGTTGGGAAATTTCATATGTGTTATACATGTCACATGTAAAGAGAATAAACTTGCATTATCTCTACGACTACTGAATATTGATCAACCATTTGGACAGTGGAGTTTTGATGTAGTCAAGGACTTGCACCACTCATTCAAATGGCGCAAATTTTTGTTAACAACCATTGATTATTGTACTCGGTGGATTTTTTGAATTGTATATGTGTAACATAGTCAAATGGTCAATGGATCATGTTAATGAAATGTTCTCAACAATTTAAGAATTATTTGTGAAGTTCATGGATACATAATTTTATGATGAGATAGGAGATGTGATTGACAATGTGAAAGGTATTAGGCTTGATCAACTAGATACCATGTCTATACATAATGTCACATTGTTAAAATAAGCATTGAGGTATTTCAAAAAATGAATGACAGAAAGAAAAAAGAAAAATAAATTAATTATTCATTTGAATGATGCCAATGAAAGATGAAATAGAGAAGGGAAGCATTGAACTTGGGTGGAGCTGAAGAGTTGGGGATGCCTGGCCTTCCAACTAATCCCAAAAAATCCCAATCTTTAATAAACTTAGGAATAACAAGTTAGAACAAATTATTTGGTAGAGATTGGAAGAAATGTTATATCAAATTCTTGTGAAATGATTGTAAATAATCTAGAGAGTCATATTAAATCATAAACTTGCAATTGTTGAGAAATCAATATTGACCATAGACATTATGTAACATACTTGACCCGTAAGCACCCTTTTTAGGGATGGGGAATCAAAATTTCGGTTTCCTTAATCATATTGAATCCTTTCCCTAGGATCGTCATCCCCTTCTACTCATCAAGATCTATCTAAAAACTACTACCCTGCTCAAATTTGAGCTCAGTATTTGGATATACACCCTTCCAAAGCTCTTCGGGCATTGTCATTCAAGGGCCATGTTGTGCCCACCTAGGTCCATCTCATTCATACCATCCCAAGTTCCCTGAAGTCCCATAGATTCCCCAATGTTCCTACATCTATGATGGAATTCCATCCACCGTCCAATCCAACAATGGAACTTCAACCTTGTTTAACACATAAGCTTAAGGGAAATTCTTCATTCGGCGCTTCAACGTTGAACACCCCTTTTTCTTTCTACGCGCATATCCTCTAGAGTCTTGAAATATCTAACTCCCAAAGGAGCCAGAAATCTCACCACGTGGCTTTAGCCTTCGGTCCTTTCAGCTTATCTATGATACTACACCCCAAACCTCCAAAGTTATGAAGTCTCAGACTCCCGAAGGGTCCACCCTTACACATGGTGGTGAATTAAACACATAGGCAACAACAAGTGGGTCCCGAGTACTCCACCCACTATTATGCTAAGAGAATATGTGCCAGGGGGGTGACACACGACAAGGAAGATATGACACGTGACCTCATCAGTGGGTGACATGTGTCACATTCTAATGGGAACATAGGGTCTGTGGAAAGTATGAATCTAGGTGACATGTGACACATCGAACGTGGTTCCATGTCACCTTGGGTGAAATCAACGTGCCACATCACTCCAGAATGATAGACTTCCAATGCCCCTTATATCTCATGATCGAGGTGCGTTTATGTAGATCCATATATCTACGGCCTTCGTTACTTCTTAACTTCGACGTTCGGGGAATCCACTATGTGACTTCCTTCTTTCTCCTAGAGTGGTCAACGTCGGACTGACCATGGTCTATATCTAACGGTCATGGGATATCCCAAAGCATCCTTAGATATATGACTCTTATCACTTCGTGAATTGGGAATTCGGGGGTTTCTCTCACTTACCACCCTCTTTATCCCTGAGTGTTCAACGTTGGACTGATCGCAACATAGATCCAACAACCATGGAATATCTTGAAGCATCCTCGAATATACGGTGATTGTCACTTCGTGAGTTTGGTGTTCAGGGGTTCTACCCGCTCCACACTCCTTTTCTCTCGAAGTAGGACTTCACCAAAGTTTTGTACAAGAGTCCCTCCCCTGGTTGATCAAACAGTTAAGAGGGGTTCTCAATGGAATCCCCAGATCCATGCCTCACATTAATTCTCAACTTTTTCATTCGGGGGATTTGGTGTCATGACATCGTTTTTCTCTGGAATTGGTCGACATCGGAATGACTGCGACGTAGATCCAACAGTTAGGGAAGATACTAAGAATCCTCGGATCTATGGCTCGCATGATTTTGGGACCAGTAAGTGGGTCAGGATTTAATGGTGGGGAGGGTCCATCAGTCACAGTTAGGGAAACTGCCAGATGTTGGTCAGCCGCATTGGTAACTGAACCATCAGGTTTCCTTCGATTGGTTTTGGAGGTTGTAAAGTCATAGCATTCTGGAGCTAAGAACTCTCGGAGTTCCGAATCCAGAAAATCTTACCTCCTTTTGGGCCTAGCAAAGGGTTCCAAGGTCCTGGTCATATGGATTCTTGGACAAGCCTCGAGGCTACATGCTCAACACTTAGCCGTGATTTGGTTAGAACCAAGGACATGAGCCCTTGGTCACACAAGTGAAGGGTTTGAAAGAGGAACCCTCCTTCCATAGAGTTCAAACTTAGTGACCTATGAAGGGTGAATTAAGAGGTCGATATGACCAAGGTGTTCTAGCGAAGTCTTCCCCAAGTCCTATATTACGAAATCATTCCTTGGGAAGATTTCCCTAATGGTTTATCAACAATTACAAAAATCGTAGATTTGTTCTTAAATTCTTTTAAAGACCCATGTCTAATAGTTATCCTACTGCCAAGCAGAGGAAAAAAGGAATCATGTAATTACAAAAGTTTATAGAAGAATAATAAGTATTTCTAATGATTTATCAAACACTATAAAATTTAACCATAAACACATACATTCAACCATCACTCCCATTCTAGTACACAGAGTATTAAAATAATTATCAGAAACCAAAATCATGAAGCAACTACTAAGAGGGGTGCATGTTTCCACCCAACCGTAGGCACAACCACTCCTGAATGGATTTACCATTGGCCACCCCTTTGCTAAACCATGATGCTCTAAGAGAGACTCCTTCTTATTGTTCAGTGATAGTCAGGGATGGAGGTTACTCTCCTCCTCCCACATGAACTTTGCAAATAGTTTTCTTTGTACCAAGCAAGGGGGCTTGCAATGAGTACTTTCACAGTCACTTGTCCTCTTTGCAACCCCATTTATTCTTGGAATGAAAATGATTCAAGTAGCTTCTTGCACCCAGAATGAATTTATTTCTCATTTCTCCTTCGAACTAGAGAGTTGCAAGTGCTCTCCTCTCTTTTGGGAGATTAGTCTATCGACTCCCCTTCCTCTACCCATGAATCCCTTCCTTTCTTGACTTCATCGACAAGATTTTATGGGCATAAATCCCCATATTGTGGTCAGGTCAGGAATCCTTGTAGATGGGTACTCTTCCCTTCTCCTCATTAACTCTTGAGGAGGGCTTCCCAACTACCAGCCTGATTGGTAATTCATTTCTGGGTCAGAGGACTTTTCTGGGTCTCAGTAATTAAATTCAGTAAGGTACTGGTCTGGTGGGGGTCATCTCAACCATTTTTGGTTCCCCTCACCATATCTCTCGTAGAATCATGATCTACCTTGGAAAATCCCCTTCAATAGTTATGGAACACTATCCATTTTTAATTAAAAACGTAAATGCATACATTACCTTTTATAAGAAAAAGGTTCATCAAATCCAACATTCACGCATATTCAGTCCGCCACAGTCTTTTGGCAAGTTATAGTTATATTTACAAGTTGGGGGAAACATGGGCATTACAATTCCATCCCCCTTAAAGGAACATCATCATCAATTTTCTACCTATCGAACTGCTATGTATGTACAGAAGTAAACAAAAATGGGTTGTTTGTTTCATGGCATCCTCCATTTCCCATGTCGCTTCATCTGGACCAAAGTGTTTCCACTGCACCTTGACCTGTGCAATAGTTATGTTCCTAAGTGGGATTTCCTTCCTATATAGTATGCATTGTGGTTCTGGAAGGAATTCTCCCTCTGGTTCCACCCTAATCACAGACCAATAAATTATATGATTAGAATCATTTACATATTTCTTTAGTAATGAAACATGGAAAACATTATGTGCCTTCACTATGGAAGGAAGTGCTAGTCTATATGCTACAGGTCCCACTCTATCCAAAATTTCAAAGTTTCCACAATACCAAGATGCCATCTTGGCACAAGCTCCCACTCTCAAGGAGATTTTCCTAGGTATAACTTAGAGATACACATGATCCCCTACTTTGAACTCTCTAGGAGTCCTTTTTCTTTATGCATAGCTTTTCTATCTATCCTGATCTATTTTCCTATTTTTTTTTATTTGAACTACTTGTTTTTCCAATTATTTTAGCATATCTGGCTCGATTGTAATTCTTACTACTGGGTTATCCTAGCTGATTGGAACCTTTCATTTTCTACCATAGAGGGCCTAAAAAGGGATCATCTTCAATGACTCTTGATAGCCATTGTTGTAGGAAAATTCTACCAGTGGTAGGTAGTCTTCCCACTTCTTGGGATGATGCATCACATGCATCCTTAACATGTCCTCTAACACTTGGTTTACCCTCTTTGTTTGTCCATTATTTTGAGGGTGATAGGTTGTACTAAATAGCAATTTAGTTTCAAAACCAACAAATAAAGATTTCCAAAATCTTGAAGTAAAATTTGTATCTCGGTTGTATATGATTTCTTTAGGCATGCCATGCAGTCTAAATATTTCTTTCATTAAATTACTAGAAATGTCTATTTCCTTGCAAGTTGACTTCATGGGAATAAAGTGAGAATCCTTGCTCAGTTTTTCCACAACTACCATGATGGTGTCATTATGTTTGGTTGATCTTGCTAACCCTGTGATGAAATCCATGGAGATGGTTTCCCATTTCCATTCAGGGTTTTGTAGGGGCTGAAAAATCCTTGTTGGATGTTGATGCTCTGCCTTCAACTGCTGACATTCTATACATTTGGCTAAGTAATCATCTATGTCCTTTTTCAGCCCGGGCCAGCAAAATAGTTTCCTAGTGGTTGTGATCATTTTATGATAACCTGGATGACCAGTATATGGTATTTTGTGTAGTTCATCCATTATGAACCTCTTCAAGTCGTCACAATTTGGAATATACAACCTAACTTTGTAAGTTAGTGGGAAATCATTCAACAATTGATAACCCTCATACTTCATCCGTGTGGGCTCTTCCTCTAAGTATGATTTCATAGTCTTGAAAAATGCATATGTTTCTTGTGCACTTTTGAGTCTCTCCTTGACATCCATTTCACAGGTTCTTATAGTTTCCAAGTGAATCACTTTCATATTTCTGCTAAGGGAATCAACCACCCTATTTTCTTTTCCTTTGATATGTTTGATTTCAAAATCAAAATCACTAAGGAGAGCCATCCATCTAGCTTGTCTAGCATTGAGCTTTGGTTAATCAAATAGATATATCAACCCACTATGGTCTGTCATAAACACAAATCTTCTACCTAGGAGGTAATGCCTCCACATTTTTAAAGCATGTAATATGGCAAACAGTTCTAGATCATGGGTCACATAATTGGTTTCATGCTCATTCAATTTTATGGATTTGTAGCAAATTACATGTCCTTATTGTACAAGGAATCCTTTGAGCCCTTCCTTGCAGGCATCTGTACACACAAGGAATTCCTTTTTTGGGTCTGCAATCTTCATCACATGTGAATTGGTTAGAATGCATTTCATCTCTTGGAATCTTTCTTCACATTCTTATGTCCAAATGAATTTAACTCCCTTTTTCTGAAGGGAGGTGATTGGGAAACCAATATTGGAAAATCCCATTATGAACCTCCTATAGTATCCTTCTAGGAACATAAAGGATATGATATCAGATACATCCTTTGGGGTAGGCCAATCTATAATGGATTTGATCTTGTCAGGATCAACTGCCACTCCTTCTTCATAAATAACATGGCCTAAGTAATGGACTTGTTTCTGGAAAAAGTCACACTTACTAAACTTAGAATAGAGATGATGTTATCTTATAACTTTAAGCATTAGCTTGAGATGTTCTTCATTCTCTTCCCTATTCTTAGAATAGATTAGGATGCCATCAATGAAAACCAATAAAAATATGTCCAAGAACTTACTGAGTACATTATTCATTAAGCACATAAAAGTGGTTGGTGCATTCGTAAGCCCAAATGGAACCACCACAAATCATAGTGACCATATATTGTCCTAAAGGTTTTTTTTTGGATGTCTTCATCCTTAATTTAGACCTGATGGTATCCAGACCTCAAGTCAATCTTGGATAAAATAGTAGCACCCCTTAATTGGTCAAACAAATTATCAATCCTTGGAAAGGGATACTTATTCTTAATGGTCATCTTATTGATTTGTCTATAGTATATGCACAACCTAAGTGTTCCATCCTTCTTTTTCACAAACGAGGCTAGTGCTCCCCATGGAGACACACTAGGTCGAATGTATCATTTTTTCATCATCTTCTTTAGCTATAGTTTGATCTCAACTAGATCTGATGTACTCATTCTATAAGGCGTTCTAGACACTAGCACCACTCTTGGTACAAGTTCTATTGAAAATTCAATATCTCTTATTAAAGGTAGACCTGGTACCTCTTCTGGAAATACATCTTTATACTCTCTTAATATGGTATGGTCCTCTAGGCTTGGTTTATTGTTCTCAACAGATTTAAACACTTGTATTGCATACAAAGGACATCCTTTTCTGAAATACTTCTTCACTTGAAGGGATGATATTTTTCTCACTGAGACAAGATTTTGAATCCCTTGTAGGGTTATCTTTCTCCCTTCTTCATCTTCACACTCCAAAGTTTTATTTTAACAGTCCAAATTGGTTTTATGGGAATCCAACCAATCCATGCCAATCAATAGGTCATAAGATTTTAAATGGAGCATGTTTAGGGTTACTTGGGTGGGTAATCCATTCTTAATGAATTGGCATGATGGTATGACCTATGTTACTTTTATTTTGGTTCCAGTGGCTAGTTGTACCATCCATGATTTAACATGTTTAACTTGTTGCAATTTACATTTCTCAATAGTTTGAAGGGAACCATAACTCAAATTAGAACCAGGGTCAATTAAAATGAAAACTATATGGTTGGAAATCATACCTTCCATCCCCACCATTGAATCTTGGTGGTCAGCTTGTCTATTATCCAAGGCTGCATAAATTTGTGGCATGCTCCTAGCCACATCATTGACTGTGGTAGCCTATTGGATGTTGTATACCCTCCTATTGTTTTTTTTCCTATGTGGACAGTCCCTCAGTAGATGTTCTTATCCACAACCCCAACATTTCAAGGGTTCTCTCTTTGTGTTATTAGTCTTACATGAGGCTGCTCCAAAGGGTTTATTTCCACTTTCAGATGGGAAATTTTGTTGATATACACTTTTAGTGGGAAGTATCATCTTATAATATTTCTCATGGTTCTTAAATATTGAGGTTCTGTCTTATTCTTGAATTTCTCATAGTAATACTTTGTCTTCTGAATAGTGTCTTCTAAAGTCTTTTTCATCAAACTCAATTTTGTCCTGGAAGGACTGAGGTAATCCACTAATAAATCATTGCATATTTACTTTTTCATCCTTTATGTAGGGCACATACCTTATCAACTCAAGAAATTTGTTGATATATTCATCTATTGTGAGTTGTCCTAACTTGAGTTCATAGATTCATTCCTTGGTCTTCCCATCAAAGTATTTCTCTGGCAGGTACTTCTTCTTGAAGTATTTCTCAAATTGTTTCCATCACAATTCCTTCTCATGGATTCCTTTCACATTCCTAAGGTCCTCCAACCAAATGGATGCCTTTCCATTCGGGTTGAAAATAGCTATTCGAGCCTTTAAGTTTTCAGAGTAGTCATGGACTCAGAATTACTTCTTCAATCCAAGCAACCAAACTTCTGCTTCTACCCCCTTCTTAATTTATCCATCAAAAGTGGGGGGTTTGGCTTTATTAAACTCTTCAGGGTCATGGCTCTTGGAATGTTTCCTCTTCTTTATTTTCCTCTAGGAATGTGAACTAGTTTTTCTACTAGAATATTCCTTGGAGTTGTCAGTTTCCTCACCAGAGGATTCCTCCGATGAGTGTCTCTTGGCTCCATGTTGGGCCCTCTTTGATATGCTCCTCCTTGTGTGGCCACTTTCAGGACCATGCTTTCGTATCTCAGGTGGACTTTGAGTTTTCTTATTATAATTTTTTTCCACATGACTGATTGTTGGTCCATGTTGCAGCTTCCTTTGTATATCTAATAAGATTTGCAATTGGACTTCGTTAATTTTAGTTTTCTTTTCCTTCCCTTTAATCATCCTTTCATTTTCATCCTTACAACTTTGTAATTCTTCCATGAGGCTTCTTATGGTTTCAGCCAAATCTAGAGGGGTTTCCATCGCCCTCCTCTCATCATATTCCTCTTCTTTGTTGTGGGAGATTTCCTCCAACTCATGGTGTGTCACCATCCCTTACTCTATAGTTTTTATGTTGTCCATTGACCGCTAGAGTTCTAATAAAACATTTTATGTTAATTAATTATCTACTAGTTTATGAAAAGAACATAGTTCATATTTTTCAAAACATATAAGAACAGTAGAAAGTCTCATTTCTCTCTTCATTAGTGGTTTAAATAAGCTTCTTATGAAAGGGGTAAGATAGGGTGTCACCCCTAAAATTTCTCTAATAATATTTTCATGTGATTCATTCATGAGCCCAAGTAGGCCAAGTGTTGTAACCTCGCTCTGATACCAATTTCTAACACACCCGACCCTTAAGTACCCTTTTCAGGGATGGGGAATCAAAATTTCACTTTCCTTAATCATCTTGAATCCTTTCCTCGGGATCGTCATCCCCTTCTTCTCATCAAGAGTTATCTAACAACTTCTACCATGCTAAAATACAAGCTCGGGATTGGTAGATACACCCTTCCAAATTTCTTCAGGCGTTATCAGTCAAGGGACATGTGGTGCCCACATAGGTCCATCTCATTCATACCATCCCAAGTTTCCCAAAGTCCCAAAGATTCCCCAGCATTCCTACATCTATGATGGAAGTCCATCCACCATTTAATCCAATGGTGAAAATTCATCCTTGTTTAACACATAATCTTAAGGGAAATTCAGGGTTCGGAGATTCAATTTTGAAAGCCCCTTTTTCTTTCTACGCGCATATCCTCTGGAGTCCTGAAATCCCAAATTCTCAAAGGAACCTGAAATCTCACCATGTGGCTCTAGCCTCCGGTCCTTTCAGCTTATCTATGATACTACACCCCAACCTACAGAGTTTTAAAGTCTCGGAGTCTCAAAGGGTCCACCCTTACACATGGCGGCGCATTAAACATAGAGGAAAGGACAAGTGAGTCTTGAGTACTCCACCTGTTAATAGGCCAAGAAAATATGTGTCGGGGGGATGACACGTGGCAAGAAAGAGATGACATGTGGCCCCATTAGTGGGTGACAGGTGTCATGTTCTAATGGGCACATAGGGTCTGTGAAAAGTATGAATCCAGGTGACATGTGGCATGTCAAACATAGGTCCGCATCACCCTAGGTGACATCAGCATGACATGTCACTTTGGACTGACAACCTTCCAATGCCCCTTATATCTCACGGTTGAGGTGCATCCATGTAGATCCATAGATCTACAGGCTCTGTTACTTCATAACTTTAGCGTTCAGGGAATCCATTGTGTGACTTCCTCCTTGCTCCTGGAGTGGTCAATGTCGGACTAACCACGATCTAGATATAATGGTCATGGGAGATCCCAAAGCGTCCTCAAATCTACGACTCTTATCACTTCACGAATTCGGAGTTCAGGGGTTCCACTCGCTTACCACCCCCTTTCTCCCAGAGTGGTCAACATCAGATTGATCACAATGTAGATAAAATGGCCAGGGAAGATCCCGAAGCATCCCCAAATATATGGTTCTTGTCACTTCACGAGTTTAGAGTTCGGGGGTTCTACCCATTCCACACTCCTTTTCTCCCGTAGTAGGACTTTTTCGAAGTGTTGTACATGAGTCCTTCCATTGATTGATTGGACAGTTAAGAGGGGTTATCAATGGACTCCCTAGATTCATGACTCACATTAATTCACAACTCTGTCATTCGGGGGATTCACTGCCATGATATCATTGTTCTCTTGAAGTGGTCAATGTTGGATTGACTGTGGTATAGATCCAACGGTCAAGGAAGATCCAGAGAATCCTCAGATCTATGGTTCACATGACTTCAGAACCAGTAAGTGGGTTAGGATTTAACGGTCAGGTAGGTCCATCGGTCACGGTTAGGGAAACTGTCATATGTCGGTCAACCTCGTTGGTAACCGAATTAGCAGGTTTCCTTCGGTTGGTTTTGGAGGTTGTAAAGTCATAGCGTCCTAGAGCTCTGAACTATCAGAGTTCGGAAGGCAGAAAATATTAGCTCCTTTCTGTCCTAGCGAAGGGTTCCAAGGTCCCAGTCATGTGCATTCTTGGATAAGCCTCAAGGATACACGCTCAATGCTTAGCCATGATTTTGTTAGAACCATGAACATGAGCCCTCAGTCACACAGGTGAAGGATTTGAAGGCGGTTCCCTCCTTCCACAAAGTTTGAACTTAGTGACCTGCAAAGGATGAATTGAGAGGTCGATATGACGGAGGTGTTCCAATGAAGTCTGTGTCGACTCCTATATTATGAAATCATTCTTTGGGAAGATTTCCCTGAGGGTTTCTCAACAAGTACATAAATTGTAGATCTTTTCTTAAATTCTTTTAAAGATCCATTTCGAATAGTTCTCCTACTACCAAGATGAGGCAAACAAGAATCATGTAATTACATAAGTTTATAGAAAAATAATAAGTATTTCTAATTATTTATCAAACACTATAAAATTTAACCATAAACACAGACATTCAACCATCACTTCCATTCCAATACACAGAGTATAAAAATACTTATTAGAAACTTAAATCGTGAAGAAACTACTAAGAGGGGTGTTTGTTTCCACCCAACCATAGGCACATCCACTTCTGAATGGATTTACCACTGGCCACCCCCTAGCTAAACCATGATTCTCTGAGAGAGACTCCTCCTTCTTTTTCAACGACAATCAAGGATGGAGGTTACCCTCCTCCTTCCACAAGAACTTAGCAAATGGTTTTATCTATACCAAGAAAGGGGGCCTGCAACAAGTAATTCTACAGTCACTCGTCCTCTCTGCAACCCCATTTATCAGCTTGGACTGAAAACATTGTTAGCAACTTCTTTCACCCAGAACGAATTTAGTTATCAGTTCTCCTTCAAACTAGAGAGTTAAAAGTGTTCTCCTCTCTTTTGGGAGAATAGTCTCTCGAATCCCCTTCCTCTTCCAATGAATCCCCTCATTTATTTCCTTCCTTAGCAATATTGCATGGGTCTAAACCCCCAACTCGTGGTCAGGTCAGGAAGTCTTGCAGATGGGTATTCTTTCCATCTCCTCATTAACTCTTGAGGAGGGATTTTCAACTACCAGCATGACTAGTAATTCATTTATGGGTCAGAGTATTGTTCTGGGTCTATGTAATTAAATTCAGTAAGGATTTGGTCTAGTGGGGGTCATCTCAACCATTTTTGGTTCCCCTGGCCATCTCTCTCATAGCATCATGATCTAACTTGGCAAACCCCCTTCAATAGTTATGCATCACTATCCATTTTTAATTAAAAATAGAAATACATACATTACCTTTTATAACAAAAAGGTTCATTAAATCCAACATTCACACATATTCAGTTTGCTACAATCTTTTGGCAAGTTATAGTTATATTTACAAGCTAGGGGAAACAGGGGAATTATGCATTCAATGCTAGAGTTTCTTCCTTCAATTTTCTCTAGGTTAATGAATGTTGTGTGTTTGCAATGTTTTATTTAAATTCCTCGTTTTGGTGTATTGTTGAGTAACTTGTAGTGAGTATAAATGTGATACATTGTTTAGTATAGTCTTCAAAAAACTATTCTCTCGTCTAAAACATTTGGTTTCTCCAAACTATTCCATCCAAGTCAAGAGGAGATCAATGGTGAGACATTTAGAGACATTACTCCATAGTTTCCATTCTGATTTGAATTGCTAATTCTAGATCCTTGTATCTAGTATTTTAACTCCTCCTTAAACTATTGGTCACTAAATAGAGTCGTACACACTCTCCAAGGATTTTTAATTGTTTTTCCACTAGATTGAGCCATACATACTCTCACTCAATCCATACAATAACTTCTTGGAAGATTTGGGATCATAGTACAATGGCATGATTTGCTCAAAATTTTAAGACCATATCATGGTGACCCCTCCTTAGCATCCAACATTATGGTTTCAACCTATAATGAGCCATTGAGTTAACTTAATTCTGATATGGAAACATTGTTATTTTCTTAATGTTTCTAGCCTATTGCATGGTTAATGCATCACATTCATGTTTATAAACAATTATATCTTCATTACTTGTCTTATATGTCAGAAATGATAGAAGGTGTTGGCCCTTGGTTATGGAAGAAAGTGAATATTAAGGAGGAAAGGAAAAGTGCGAACTACGTGGAAGGCACATTGACTGAGAATGGGTCAAAGTGGCCAAAGGAGCGGAAAAGAAGGAGCGAAGTAAGGGAAAGCGAGCCATTGAACGAGAAGATCAAGGAAGACAGATCAACAAAGAAGATGGATCGTGGACAACTCAGCAAATGGAAAAAACCACCAATGGACGCTTTGGAGCACCTTGTGGGAAAGAAGGAAAGATAGGATGGCAAAGCCCTGAAAACGTGGGTCAAGTGGACCTAGGGTTTTAGACACCTAGGGTTTTGGATCTAGGGTTTTGACACCTAGACGTTGTCTTGAAATGTATAAATAAAGACCTAGATGAGAGAAGAGGGGTTCGTCATTTTGGGTTAAGAGAGTGATTATCGTTGATTGTGTGAGAGAAGTATTATGTGTAAGCGTGTTCTTGGATTGTAAGATCTTTAGCTGGGTGCAAAGATCAACCATGTAGCTGAGTGCGCAGGGAGGGGAGAGAAAGAGAGTGAAGGAGAGAAAGAGATATGCACAGCAAGATAAGTGCATAGAAATAATTGTATGTTTTCACTTAATATATCGAGAAACACAGTTATGTGGATGTAACCCTAGGGAGAGGGTGAGCCATGTATATCATGTTGTTATGTGTGATTGATGTTGTGTTATTTTCCATCTGTTATAGTGTTGATGCATTTTTGTGATAGATCTGAGATATAACCGATGAAGTAGGTTTAAGTGAGATAAATAATAGCTAGATCGTTGTGTGTTGTTACCTTGGTTCCACTTTTCATTTCCCCTGGTTGTAGACACCTGTTTCCTACAACCCCCTATTGCTACTTCGGGTGAGACTGCATCTACTCTGCAGGTGTTGCCGAAAGGGCCAATAGTTAGGGCTTTTTGGTGTGTTGTTAGAGTAGAACCTTAGGTATGCCTCTGTGCCAACAAATGGTTCTATTTCTAGGACCGGGATCTTCTTGAGGAAATGTCAAGGTGGTTTCCATCGAAGACAGAGATTTAGAAGTGGATAGAAGAACAAGAAAAGTACTTCGCTGAAGCCCATAACAAGAACCCTAATCTTAGTATAGAAGACTGGTTGGGAAGGTACATCTTCACCGACATACACGAGATCTTCTTTGGAGGAATTCATAAAGAGTTATACGAGTGGTTAGCCAGATTAGCAGATACCCAGTTTGAAATCAGACCTAGACCACCTATGGTTTGGACATCGGAGTTTATCAAGAAGGTCAAGAGAGTTGATAACACCGTGTCTAGATCAGTAGATCACTGGTTTGATAGAACCATTGGATGGTGCATTACTAAGTTTCCTATTGACAGAGTAGAGTCATATAGCCAAGAAGAGAGATATTTCTTTAAGGGACCAAGAGGAAAATTTTTACACTTTTTGAAGTTGAAGATCAAGATGTTATTTCATGAGAAGAACATCTTGAGAATATAGTAGTTGGTCAGATCAAAAAGCTAATTTTCAAGAATCCAGATAGCGACAATGACACAGAGGTTGGACATACGTGCAGTGGTAGAACCTTCATAGAGGTTCCTATGGTGAACCTATTTGAGCCAAATCATGAACCATTAGCACAGGACAAAGGGTTCTACAGTGGAGAAGAAGAAGAGTTATTGAACGAGGAACATTTAGAGTATGCTAGGGCAGAGGAAGGGGAGACTAAAGAACCTCGCTAAGAAGAATTAGAGACTTCAAGATCTGCGCCAACCGTTAAGTACTATTACTCCTCCTGTTATTTTAGCAGCATTAAGTAACCAAAGTAGCTAGAGTTATCAGAGCACTCAGAGCACTATTACCAACAGTTCAACACATAATCAGTCCAGAAACCTAGGAAGATCTATGGTAGATGAAATGAGGCTACCCATATTTAGAGGAGATGGATCTGAATATTTTGATCAACATTGATTCATATGTGAAGTTGTATGGAGTATTAATAAAGTCAATGATGAAGTAGTTAAGAGAGCTTAGTTTAGTACTACCTTGAGAGACCACGCACTGAGTTGGTACATGAAGTTTTTTAAAGGGGTTGCACAACCTAAACCACTAAACGATATCAAGACGATGTTGAGTGCATTATTCAAGAAACCCAATTCGGAGTCGCATTGCATTACAAAACTGAAAGAAATCAAGTAGAGAGTAGTTGAACCTATTTGGGAGTTTGATCAGAGGTTTAAGACCTTGACAGGTCATTTGAGTTTTCATTCTAGATGATAAAAATAAGAAATGGTTCATTGTTTCCCTCTTACCACACATCAGAGCTCCTTTGATGCAACAGAAGTTCACTTCACAGGCTAAGTTGTTGGATATCACCATAAAACTAGAGTCAACCCCTATGGGAGAATCAAGCTTAGGTATGAGTCAAATTTTGAGTCAGCTAACTAGCCTATCTCTATAGGTTGAAGATATGAAGAAATACAAGGGAAAAGATAAAAGAGAAGACATCTGGTGTATCAGATGCAAGTCAGAGGGCCGTGACAAGGAGAATTGTTCCCTATTTAATGAGTACTTGGCCTATGGAGCTCTGAGCCCTTTGAAGTAGGTTACTCTACCCTGGTGTGAGGTATGTAGAAATAGACATCGCCCTGGTGAATGTCATTACATGCAAAAATATGTCCAAACACCTACCAATCTTTACTACACATTTTGTAAATATGTGGGGCACGAAGAGAACGATTGTAGGTCTTATGATCTCTTGCATGAAAGTTCAAGAGATACATATAGAATTCAAGGAGAGATGCAATAGGAGGGAAATTCTACGCAGTTTAATTCCCTAGGAAGAGGAAAATTCAACCTGCGTGGATTCATAGTAAGAGGACGAGGAGGAGGCATGGGTCGAGGTCGAGGTCAGATCATTTGTTATAACTATGCCCAGCCAGGTCACTTGGAAAGGGACTATCAAAACCCTTGTACCACTTTCAACTACTGCAACTCATTTGAACATGTTATTGAAGATTGTCCAGTACTGCTAGACAAACTTTAGGAGAGACGGGGAGGAAACCAGCAAGTACAACTAATCTCAGCAGAACCTTGTGGGGAGGATCCCATAGTCATTTTTATCACTAGAGGAGGCATTGTTACAGGAGAAGACAAGGTGGCCCCAAAAAATACTATAGAGGGATCAAGGGTTAGAAGAGTTGCAGAGAATACATAAGTGTTTCATCCAAGGAAAGAAAAGTATATGTTCGAAGAGGAAAAAAGAGAATTTCGAAGAGGTTGGGATTCTTCATCAAAGACATAGCCATAAGTGAAAGAATGTGGAATGACCCTAGCATTCGATCTGTCTTCCTCTCCTGGAGATGGAAGAGAGGTAAACAAGATTGTCATATTATTATATACATTCATTGATTTGATTAAAGATGAAAGTGTTGTGCAATAAATACAACACTTGATCAGATAGTATGAGCTAGGGAAGGTATATCCTCTGTTGAATAGAGCAATACATCAAGTATCCAGAAAGAGAAGGAAAAATAAGGAACTACATGTTAATTCTCAAATAAGAGACTATGACATAGATGATGTGGTCCTCAACTTGGGATTAGAAGTCAACATTATGACGAAGAAGACGTGGGCATTGATGGGAAAACATAAGTTGATTTATTCTCCTATCAGGCTCAGGATGGCTAACCAGAAGGCAATAAGCCCCTTTGGAAGAATGGATCATGTCCCTGTGGACATCGACGGGGTGAGGATGCTTGAAGACTTCGAAGTAGTTGAGATAGTTGATGATAGTTGTCCTTATCCTACACTGTTAGGAATCGATTGGGCTTTCAACAACTCGATGGTTGTTGACTTAAAGAAAAGAAAAATGACATTCGAAGGTGATGGCCTTCGGGTCATTGCACCTTTGGATCCAAATGAAGGTCGCATATACAAAGAACCCATCAGAGAAGAAGACCGTGCATACAAGATAGAGAATATATATAAATTGACAGCAAGACTATAGGATTACATTAACCCTATGGAAGATGGAAATTTAAGTTGGTGAAGTGAAAGTGCATGCTCATCAGATTCAAAAGAAGCACTGGAGAACTGACAGAATAGGATGTATAAATTCTCCACAGGACGATGTGTTATATTGACCCAGGAAGTTCGTTGTATTGGCACAGAAGTAAGTAACCTACCCACGTTTGATGGTTTAATTCATTTAGAAACATTCTTATTGGAATTTGAAGAAATTGTACTAGTACAATAGAGGCTATTGGCACTGGAAGAAGCCTTGAAAGCAACGCCAGCAAGATGGTGGGGAAAACACAAGAATAACATCGTGGAGTGGGTGCAATGTCGCACTTTGATGACAATGCGCTTTTCAGACCAAGTCGAAGGGTGCGATGTTCGATACACAGGTCAGATTTTTCCGAAGGACCATGTGCAAAGTTGTGAGGAGGCCTGGAGAAGCATTCCTCAAGAAAATTGGGTTCATAAATTCATTAACACTTTGGACACAACACCTATCAATTGGTATCTTCAATCAAAATTGTGCCTCACCACTGCAGATTGGCACAATATGACTCAGAACTTTGTATCTACATTTTTATTTGAAATTCAGCACCCCACAGTGGATCAGGCTTTAAAAGTGGTAAGACATAAAGTCTTTGAGGAGGCACCTAACCTCCCTTTGGAGAAAGAGGAAGATGAATGGACTGCACCTCTTCAGAAATTACAGGGTTGTTACAATATCAATGTTGATGAAGACGATGATCCTAGGAAGGTGAACATCGCATAAACTGAAGGATAGAGAGACATAGAAGGGCCAGGGGTTGAACTACCTTTCATTGGACAACCAATCAAAATCAAGAAAGTTAATATTGGAACAGAGAAAGCACCTAAGTTGGCCAATGTTGGAGATTATTGGGATGATACCACTATTGATAAGATCACAAAATTACTGCATGAATATCAGGACTTGTTTCCAACCAAGTTCACATACATGAATGGAATTAAAGGGCCCATGGGAGAAATGAAAATCCCCTTGAAACCAGATGCAAGGCTAGTCAAGAAGAGACTCTACAGACTGAATCCCAAACACAAACAGAAAGTCATGATTGAATTAGATAGAATGTTGGAAGTAGGAATCATAGAACCTGTTGAAGAAACGGAATGGATTAGCCCTATGGTGGTCCAAGATAAGAAGATGGGAGAAATCAGAAGTTTTGTAGACCTAAGAAAGTTGAATGATGCATGTTTACATGATCCATTCCCTACACCGTGTACTGATGAGGTGTTAGATGATGTAGGAGGACAGGAAGTTTACTCTTTCATAGATGGATTTCCAGGTTATCACCAGATCAAGATTGCTAAGGAATATCGTCATAAGACCACATTTGCAATAGAATGGGGTTCTTTCCAGTACATAGTGATGCCTTTTGGATTGAAGAATGCAGCAGCCATCTTTTCCAGGGTGGTGGTCGAAGCATTCAAGGAGTTTTACATAAACTTTTGGAAGCCTATTTTGATGATTGGATTGTTTTTAGCTTATTGAAAGACCATATTGAATGTTTAAGATTGATGCTAGATAAATGTAGGCAATGTCAAATTGCCCTGAATTTAAAAAAATGTATTTTCTTTTCACCCTTTGGAGTGTTGCTAGGCCATATTGTCTGTAAGAAGGGATTGTTGGTAGATCCTTCCAAGATTTCCATCATTGTTGATCTACCTCATCCTACTTCGGTTAGACAGTTGTGCACTGCATTGGGGCATACTAGATACTATAGAAAATTCATCAAGGGATATGCACAGATAACAACACCCATGGAAAATCTTTTAAAGAAAGATTTTCAGTTTCAATGGTCAGAGGAATGTCATCATAGCTTCGACAGACTAAAGCAAAAAATGGTCACTATGCCTATCTTGGTTTTCCCAGACTGGAGCAAGGAATTCCATGTGCATGTTGATGCTTCATATATTGCATTAGGATCAGTATTGGCACAAACATGAACAAAAGATATTGACCATCCGCTAACCTTTGCTAGCAGGAAGCTCTCTACAGTCGAGATAAATTACACCACCACTTAAAGAGAAGGTTTAGCTATGGTATATGTGCTACAGAAGTTTCGACACTACTTGTTGGGAGGGAACTTTAAGATGTGTTGATCACTCTACACTAAAATACTTAGTCAACAAGCCAGTGTTGGGGGGGGAAATATGCAGATGGCTATTTCTATTCCAGGAATATGATTTTGATATTGTGGTCAAGCCAAGAAGAATGAACAAGGGACCTGATCACTTGTCCAGATTAGAACATGGAGATGAACCTACTAGTTTGGAGGACACACTACCAGATGCACAGTTGTTGGCCATCAGGAAATTCGATGATAACTTCATCGAGATAGTTTAGTTTCTGTCCAAAGGAATGGCACCTCGCAAATACACAGTCATCCAAAAGAAATAGCTGGTAGTTCGTGCTGCAGATTTTTCACTTGTAGTTGGACAACTATATAAGATGGCACCCAATGAGATCTTGAGGAGATGTGTTATGGAGGTAGAAATACTATTGATTTTGGCATAATCACCTGAAGGCATCGCAGGAGGATACTATGCAGGGAAAGCAATAGTGCATAAGTGATGCAGGAGCATCGCCAACAACAAGCGAGCGTGGGGCAACGCCAACGCATTTGGGCACATGATGAATTATTTGAAAGTTTTGAAGTTTGATACGCCAAACATAAATGAAACAATTAATAAAAGGTGTACTTGTAGATTGTAATCAGACCTTGAGCGTCCCGCTCTCGTCTGAAGGACTAAGAGGAATTTATTCTAGTAAATGTAAGTAGGTAGCTTTGAATTCTTAGATTAGACAGTTTTAGGAGCCGGAGGGAAAAAAGATATAGACACCCTCACTTGTATCATTGTAACATTAGCAGCATAATCAATCAAGAGAGCATAGGAGAGAAGAAGCAGAGAGTTGTGTAGAGTTAACCCCATGTATAGAAGTTCTGGATTAATACAAAGATCTTTAGTTCAGACTCATGGTGTTCAATTGCTTTCTGTGTTTGTACATGTTGATTGATATATGCTTGTTGACTCTCTGTTATGCATTTTATTTGATGCGTGAATGTATGATTTCATATTTAATGTCTGAAATCTAAAGAGAGGGAGAGTAAAGAATGAGTTTCAATTGTTTCTCTGTCTGAGCAAGAGTTTTCCTACAAGGAGTGCAGTGAAATTGTCTGCAAGGTGTGCGTGGACAGAAGTCAGAGTTCGTCTCTGCAAGCTCAGGAGAGATAACCTTGTTCTCATTCTCGTAGAAGTGCAAATTAAGCACAGGAGTCATGCAAGGAGTGCGCAGGTCGAGCAAAGTCTCAGAGTTACAACCTGAGCGAAACTGTTGAAAGACTGTTGTCGCAGAGAGTGCGCAGAGCCGAAGAATTCAAATACTCAGAAGTATTTGAAGAATTGTTGCAAGGAGTGCGTGCAAGAGTCTTTTTGAAGACTCTAGGTTGTGGTAAAATCTCAGAAGAGTTAGTTCCTTGAATTGTCAGAAGGAGGTGCAGCGAGTTGTTTTGCAGAAGGACAAATTATGTAAGGGAACACTTTGTTCATTTCGCGGGAATCGTCAAGGAGGAAATTGACGGTCAGAATTCTCCGTGGAGAATTCATGAAGTCTCGGAAGCCGTCAGATATTGCAAAGGAGAAAGAAGGTTACGGTGAGTGTTTTTCTAAGTGCAAGGTCAGGAGAAATCGGGCCATAGGATCTGAGCCAACAAGGGTCATTGGATCGCCTGTGGATACTCATTTCGGAGTTCGGAGGTTTGAAGGTGCAGAAGAATCTGACAGCACAGAGTGGACAGGTGGCACACTTGTTGACACGAAGGTCAAACCTTTTTTTACCATTTCATGGTTTCATGAGTTGGAGAACCGAAATCCTTGTAGCGAGATTCGTGAAATCATGAAAGGCGAAGTCCCAAAATAGCGAGAGAATCTGAGTCGTTCGCTGGAAGAAGGACACATGTCGCGAGATCACCCGTATCGAGGATTCAAACATCGGAGGTCAAGAAGGGAAGTCCTTCAACTTCACGAGTAGCGAAGTCATGAAACCGCGAGATAATTGCAGTCATCCATCGGAGGAGGACAAGTGGCAGAGATCTAGGGATCTCGTGAACTCGGAGGTTTGCGAGGTGAGAGCCCAAAGATTGGGCGCTCCAAGTCACGAAGTCGTGAAATCGCGAGGAGCGAGGATAGTCGTTGGATCTGTGTCACGAGAGGACCATTGGATTAGGAACCCCATCTCAGTTCACGCATTCAGAGGTTCGGAGGTTGAAAGGAGTCATTTTCGACATCAGAAGTCACGAAGTGCCGAAAGCCGGGCATGAGGGACACATGGAAGAATCACGAAGGGGGCCCGGGAAGTAGACCAATGGACACACATCACCTAGTGAAGAAGTCAATACTCTGTTGACTCTCGCATATTGGGAATTCGTGAAGTAAGAGCACGAGTGCTCGACGTTGAAACTCGTGAAGTGGCGAGTAGCGAGAGGTGCTAGTAATTAAGCCTAGCCAGTGGTCATGCGCGGAGGGCGCTGACAAAGGAAGAGATGTACCCATTTTGCGGTCTCGGGTATCGCGAGATTGGAAAGGAAGAGTCGGGAGTCACAACTCATGAACTCGCGAGATTGTGAGTTGCAAAAAGGACATGCGGATCGATAAATTGCAGATTCCAGCAGGGAATCAAAGGAGCCGCTTCGGCTCGAAGGGGATAAGAACGATCCTATGAGCGGATTTTGGCCCGAGGGCTGATAGGTCTATGTCAGTGTGGTATCAGAGGTTGACTCTATTTGTATACTTCAGACAGGGAAAGTGAGAAAGAAAATCTCAGCCATGCCGCCGAGAAGAAGAGACAAGCAAACACCCGATCCGCCAGAGGATAGGGAAATGCCAACAGGAAGGGGTAGGCAGGTGCCAAATCTAGCCATGGAAAGAAAGATGTGTGACATATGCGCCAGACTCAAGGACATGGAGATATCACAGAGGCGGACAGTTGGTGTTGGAGATGTCAGTGATTCCAAAAGTGAAAACGAAGCTGGACATGAAGGAGAAGAAGTCATAGCAGAAGATGCAGCAAATGAACGCTTGATTAGGGTTGTTGCAAGAAAGGGTTCTAAGGAAAAAATGGATATTCCAATATATGAAGGAAACCTGGATGTTGAAGAGCTTCTAGACTGGATTAGAGCTCTGGACACATATTTTGACTATGAAGATGTCGAGGAAGACAAAA
>ML803237.1:92868-119570 GCA_009831015.1 Picea engelmannii | reverse complement strand
ACAATGTCAATTTGCGATTTTTCCTGTCTCTTGTTATTCTCATACCAAGGATTTTATTTGCAGCACCCAAATCTTTCATCGCAAATGAATTAGCTAATTTCTTTTTGAGCACATTTATATCCTGCATATTAGACCCTGCAACAAGCATGTCATCTATGTACAATAGCAAGATAATATAGTTTCCATTTTCTGGCCTTTTAAAATAAACACAATGATTAGAATGGCACTACTATAACCTTGTTCTTTCATAAACATGTCAAACTTGAAATACCATTGCCTTGGAGCTTGATTTAGGCCATACAATCTCTCTTCTTCAACATGCATACCAAATTCCCCTTCCCTTTGACCTCATACCGCTATGGTTGCTACATATAAATCTCATCCTCCAAATCCCCATGGAGAAAAGTTTTTTTTACATCTAACTGTTCAAGATGAAAATCTTTTATTGCCACAAAACTTGAAATAGTCCTAATTGAAGTCATTTTAACAACAGGAGAAAATATTTCATCAAAATATATACCTTTCTTTTGTGCAAACCCCTTTACAACAAGTCTAGTCTTGCGCCTCTTTTTTCCTCCATCTTCTTCCTTCAACTTGTAAACCCATTTATTTTGTAATTCTTTTTTTTCCTGCAGGAAACTAAACCAAATCTCAAGTCTGGTTATTTACCAGGGAATCCATTTCCTCTTTTATTCCTTGCTCCCACTTCTTTTTGGTGTCTATCTGCATTGCCTCTTCATAACATTTTGGTTCACCATAATCAGTCAACAATAAATAATACAATGAAGGAGAGTATCGTTCATGGGGTTTAGTTAACTTGGTAGATCTTCTAAAAACACTTGCAGGAGTTTGAGGTACCTGCTTCTCCTATTGTTGTACATTTTGATTTGTTGGTTCCTTTGGAATTTCGTTTTCAATAATCTCATCAAGCACTGTGTATTTTGGTTTTTCTTTTTCTTGTATCTTTCCCTGCAATTTATCTTTGTACATGACCTTATTGAATATGACATCTCTACTCCTAATGATTTTGTGATTTTCATAATCCCATAAGTGATAACCAAAATCATTAACTTTGTATCCAATAAAGGTACACTTCTTGGATTTTGCCTCAAGCTTTGTTCTATTTTCTTTATCAATATGGACAAATGCTTCACAACCAAAAGTCTTCAGAAAAGAATAGTTTACCTTTTTACCCGTCCATTCCTCCTTTGGAATCCCACCATCCAAAGAGCTTTAAGGTCCTTTGTTTATTAAGTAAACAACAGTATCTACAACATCTTCCCAGAACTATAAGGTCAAACCAACGTGAAATATCATACTCCTTGCATGCTCCATGATTGTCCTATTCATCCTTTCAGACACACCATTTTCTTTTGGTGTTCTTGGAATTGTCTTCTCTCTATGAATCCCATGGTATGAACAGTAATCATCAAACTCCTTGTTGTAGTATTCACCTCCATTATCTGATATGATACACTTCAACCTTTTTACTATCTCATTTTCAACCAAATCTTTCCATTTCTTTAAAGTATCAAAAACATCATATTTTTGTCGAATGCAATAAACCCAAGTTTTTCTAGTTGCATCATCAATACAAGTAACATAATAACGAGATCACCAAGAGATGATACATGAGTTGGTCCCCATACATATGTATGCACGAGCTCTAACCTTTCACTCTTCTTTTCTTTTCTGACTCTAAGAAATCTGACTCTCTTATGTTTTCCATAAACACAATGCTCACAGAAATCCAAATCAATTTGTTTAAGATATGGCAACAAATTTCTTTTGTGGAGTATCTTCATCCCCTTCTCACTCATGTGTCCAAGCCTATGATTCCACAGTGTTGTATCCACTCATGTAGAAGCTAAAGATATAGAAGATTCAATATTACCAGTACATAAATACAATGTACCTACCTTCTCTCCTTTTGCTATCACCAATAATCCTTTGGTGGCCTTCCACACCTTATCTATAAATATGGATATACAACCTTCACTTTCCAATTGCCCTGTTGAAATTAGATTTTTCCTTAGATTTGGAACATGTCTTACCTCTTTCAACAACCATTGGTTTCTATTCCTTTGCTTTATTTTTACCTTTTCCATTCCAACAATTTTGCATGGTGCATCATCACCCAAATGAACCTGTCCAAAATCACCTTGAACATAATATAGAAAATGTTTCCTATGGGGTGTGGCATGAAATGTAGCCCTTGAATCTACTACCCAAGACTTAGAAATATTATGTACAGAAAGAATCAAAGCATCTTGTAACACATCACTTGTTACATTTGCTCACTGATTTTTCTCTTGTTGTCCATCTCTTTGTTTCTTTGGAGCTCTGTAGTCTTTCTTCAGATGTCCTTTCTTCGCACAATTCTAGCACTCTATATTTCCTAGTCTGGATTTAGATCTTTCCTTCCTATAATTCTCACGGTTTCCTAGGCCCTTTCCTCTATCCTTTTGTCTTCCCCTGTTCTCCATGTTTAATGCATTACTTGATGTCTCACATGTGTTTTTTTGTCACATTTCATCACTAAGGATAACACCAACAACATCATCAAATTTTAAAGTGTTTGAACTAGAGACAGAGTTACTTACAGCCATGACCAATTTGTTCCAGCTTTCTGGCAATAAGCACAAGATTAGAAGAGCCCTGACCTCATCATCAAAGTGCACTTTTATAGAACTTAGTTGATTAGTAACTGTATTAAATTCATTTAAATGATTAGCAATAGACCCACCTTCTGACATCTTCATATTAAATAATCTCTTCATTAGAAATACCTTATTGGACGCCAAGGGTTTTTCATACAATTTATCCAATGCGTCCATCAGCTCTTTCGTTGTCTTTTCTTTCGAAATATTAAAAGCCACCGACGCTGCCAAGCTTAGTGGTATCGTTCCTAGTGCCTTTCTGTCAAGAACCTCACATTCTTCGTCTTTCATGGTTGTCGACTTCTTTGATATTCCACCCAATGGTAGGAATAGATCCTTCTGATATAAATAATCTTCCATCTGCATCTTCCATAACTAGTAGCTTTGGCCATTAAATTTCTCGACTCTAAACTTTCCATCTTACGCCATTGCTCCCACTCGAACCAGGAAACCTCTTTTCCTGTGAGTTACCTTTCGCTCTGATACCAATTGTTAGAAAAATAGGATCGTGGAGCAATAAAATAAAATAAAATGCAGAAATAAAACACAAAAGATACGCAATATAATAGAGACACAGATATATGTGGTTCACCCAGTGTGGGCTACGTCCACCATAGAAATTGTCAGGTCCTTCCTTTATTATTATCCATCAAAATGAAGGGATACAACCTACATCACACTCATTGTAACTTCCTCTTCTTTCTCTCACAGTCTCCTCTCTCAGAATACAATATTCACAATGACACATAGCCACAATACATTTCCCTCATAAAATAAGGTTGTCTTTTGAGGAAAAAAACCCTAACATAACTTCTACTGTCAGATCTGCGACCTTATAATGAACGGTCCAGATTTACAATGAAATTACAATATACATTTTCAAGGCAATTTTTTCTCTGGGGGCCCGCTTGCCCCTGGACCCCACAAGGGGGGTAACTCCCCCGCGTGGAGGAGTGTACATTCTTCTGGGGTGTAAAGTCTTCATGGGCTATAAACACGGCTGAAACAAAGACCTCTGAATCAGGAAGATAATCAGGCTCCATAACCAACAAAGAAAGGGTGGACAATAATTATGTTCTAGATGGAAAAATTAGTTACATCTAGAAGGAGGTAGCATTGGTCAGTTGCAATCCCAAAGAGAAGGATATCATGAATTATTTCATGTCAAAATATACATGAGACAAACTAAAGTGAATTCAAAAAGAGATCCATTCAATTGGAAATCTCTCTCAAAATCCTAGAAATGCTAATGAAATACTTGGGGGCAATTCTTCCCTGGATTCACATACAATTTATGCTCTTTAAGCCCAAATCAATGGATGAAGCAAGTGTCCAAGCACAAAACCTTGAAGGGGAAAACCATAAACAGTAGTTTGGAGTGTGCAAGCAAACATAACCGCAAGAGTAGTAGAGGAAAGGGAAGACCAAAATGAAGTGGGTTGCAAAGAAGATTGTAGCAATGATGCAGGAAACAATACCTCCCACCAATTATTGTAAGTCTTACAATAAAAAGTGACACTTTGAGGAAAAGTGTTGGAAATTACACCCTAACAAACACCTCAAACACTTCTAAAAGAAGGGAAAGAAGAAAATTATACTAGTGGTAGATGTAGAAGAAAGGGTGGACAATAATTATGTTATAGATGGAAAAATTAGTTACGTCTAGAAGGAGGTAGCATTGGTCAGTTGCAGTCCCAAAGAGAAGGATATCATGAATTATTTCATGACAAAATCTACATGAGACAAACTGAAGTGAATTGCTTGTTTGATCTCGATTGATAATCGAATTTTATCTCTGCACAGTTGGTCAAGAAGCTTAGCCTAGAGACTCATGATCATCTGTAACCATATCCCTTGGGTTGGGTGAGACAAAATGTGGAGTTGAGAGTGGTCAAATAGTGCAAGTTCAAGTTTTATGTTAATCATAACTTCACAGATGAAGTTGAAGTAGATGTAGTCCCATTTGACATGTGTGCAATCATCTTGGGAAGCCCATACCTATATGTGATAGATGTCATCTTTATGAGGAGGGAAAACCAATATCAACTTGCCAAAAATGGGAAGGATTTTTCCATAAATTCACATAAGGACAAGGGTAAACTTTCTTTAATTAGTGCTCACCAGACAAAGAGAATAATTAGCAATACCATAAAAATTGTTTTGTTGTTCTGAAGAGAAGGAAAGCAAAAAGGAGAAGGCAGTGAGGTGGAAATGAAGGCATCATTAAAAGGATGTGATGGTAAGTAGCACCAACAATTCCAATAATTGATCAAATCCTACAAGGTCTATGAAGAACCTTAAGGGCCACCACCCAAGAGAGGTTAAGCAAGAGATTCAGTTGTTGCCAAAGTTTCCATTGCTAAACATTGGGCTATATAGATAGTCCATCCTAGAAGTAGAGAAAGTGAAGAGACAATAGACACAATTGTTAGAGTAGGGAGCCATTAGGCCCAATGCATCATTGTTTGTTTCACCAATTATAGTGATTCCCAAGAAGGTCAAATGTTGGAGAATGTGCATTGACTATCATTCCTTGAACAAAGTCACTATCAAGAATAGATATACCTTGCCATGGATAAATGGCTTGTAGTGAACCAAATGGTTAAGAACATGTGTTTCCTCCTTGCAGGTCACAAGTTCAAATCAAAAGGGGGGTAGGGTATGTATACCTCCACAGACTTTAGCGGTCAAATCATTGCACGGAGGGGGTCCCTTGTCCCACAAACAAGGGGATCTCATACACCAATTTGGTGTCTAGCTTGGACATGACCTTAAAAATATATTATTATTATTATTATTACTAAGGTGGACCTCAAATCGGGATGCCATCAAGTAAGGATCAAAGGAAAGGATGTGTGGAAGAAAACATTCAAGAGAAGGCAAGGTTTGTACGAATAGTTAGTTATAATTTTTGGGTTATGTAATGCACCTGCAACTTTTATGTGATTGATGAAAAATGTATTATGTCCATTTATCGACTCATCTTTAATAGTATATTTAGATGACATACTAATCTTCAACAATAGTCGATGAGAGAACATCTTACAAGTAATATAGGTACTTGAGGCACTGGAAAAGAATCAAGAGATTGCAAATTTGAAGAAATGTGAATTTGGAAAAGAATCCTTGATTTATCTTGGACACACGATTGTTGGAGGAGAGTTGAGGGTGGACCTTGATAAGATTGAAACTATCAACTAATGGCCTATTCCAACAAGCTTGACATATGTAAGGAGCTTCATGGGAGAAACTCAATACTTGATAAAGTTAATAACAAACTTTTCAGCAGTATCTACACCATTGCACACCATGATCGCCAAAGGGAAGAGTTTAAATTGGGGAAAGGCACAAGATATTTTGAAGAACTGAAGAGGAAGATCGATGATGCATCAAATTTAGTCATATGCTCAATGTGCAGCTTCCATTTACACTGGAAACTTATGCAAGCATATATGATTTAGGGGCAGTGTTTATGCAAGGAGGAAGACTGGTACTTTATCATTTAGAGTTTTTTCATGTAGTGTTGGACTACCCTACATATGACAAAGAATTCTTTGCTAATATGCAAGCAGTGAAGAAGTGGAAACACCATCTCTTGTGGAAAGACACCATCATCTACATCGACCATCAACCTCTGTAGTGCTTGAAAATATAAAGTTAAATGCAACAAGTGAAGCATTACAAATGGATGGGGTTCCTACAATAATTCTATCTACTAATCAAGTACAATAAAGGGGCTACAAAGAGGCTTGTCGACATGGTTTTGAATACCCCCATTGAAGAAGATTACAATTATTGGTATGCTAATGCATCTTGAGCCCTTTGCTCATGATTTGTTGAGTGAAGACTATCAGAGGGATGAAGATTTCAAAGGCATATACTAGCATTTGAAAGAAAGATTGGTTGTATAGGTGGACGAGAATGAATACCATCTCTAGAATGCGCCATTGTACAAGCTAGGAAAATTATGCATACCATAGGACAAAAGAACTTAGTTGATGTGAAAAGTTCACACTTCTAAGATAGCCGAGATTTTTGGTTTGACAAAGGCAGTGGCAAATCTAGAGGGGTATGTGTATTGGCCAAATATGGAAGAGCAAGTGGCAAGATTTGTTAGGAGTTGTGTCCTTTGTAGCTCCAACAAGACTAACAAGGAACTTGGGATATACATGCCATTGCATGTACCAAACAAATCTTGGGAGAGTGTCTCCATGGATTATGTTGGAGGATTTCCCATGTCTTAGAGAGGTCGTGATTACTTGTTTTTAATTGTGGATCGTTTCGGCGAGATGTTTGTGATCATTCCTTGCAACAAGACTATCACCGGACAAGAAGCCACTGAGTTTTTCTTCACACGTATGTCAATACATGTTGGATGGTTGAAATCCATCATATATGACCATGATCATAGGTTCTTGGGCAGATTTTGGACAACACTTTGGGAAAGGATGGATACTAAGTTGAGGTATTCCACTATGTTTCATCCCTAGACCAACGAACAACCTGAAGATGTCAACGAGATGTTGTTGCAATTGTTTAGAGGTTGCAAACAATCATACAAAAACATGGGATGAGCAACTTTTGTACATTCGAGCACTCCATTTTCCCACAAACAAATCACATTTTGAAACTTGCTTCAACGATCTATGTCCCTCACCTTTTGACATTGTGTATGGACAACAAAAGGAAGAAGCAAAGGTGCAACAAGAAGAGAGGAAGGAAAGCAGATTTGTGAAAAGGATCCAACAAGTACACTTGAAAGTGCAAGATCAACTTGAGAAAACTCAAGCTCCTCAGGTACAAACCTTTTGACATCATTGAGCAGGTAAATGGTTATGCCTTCATGTTAAGACAATTGGCAGTTAAGTGTTGTGGTGAACATGGAGTATCTAAGGTTGTTTGAGCCTTCCATGCTAGATGGAGAAAAAGATCATAAGGAATATCCCACCATTGAAGACTTTGCACCACATATTTTTGAAGAGTTGGAAGATGATAAAATCCTACAAAGAAAGGAACAAGTGACTTGTAGAGGATGAAGAGAGATATGGAAAGTTGGCCTCAAATGACAAACACAGAGGAAAACAAAATGGTATGAGAGGAATCGAGTTGAAATCAAGTTCCCCCACCTATCCTTGGAATATGTTGGGGACCAAAAGTCTCACAGTGGGGAGGTGTGATTTAAAATGGATTTGCATACGAATGGTTAATGACTTTCGTTAATGGCTTTTGGAAAAATTCATGGCTATAGAGGTTGATGATGAGGTAGGAGATGTTGATAGTGTGAAGCACCCCACATTCAATCAACTAGCTATTGTGCCCCTACATAATGTCATGTTGCCAAATTAAGCATTGAGGATTTTTTTTAAATGAATAAGAGAAAGATGAGAAACAAACAAATCATGCATTGGAATGATTCAGGGAAAAGATGAAATAGAGAAGGGATGCATTGAAACTGGGCAATGTTGAAGAGTTGGGGACACCTGGTTTTCCAGTTGACCCCCAACAGATCCCATTCTTCTATAAACTCAAGAACAACAAATTAAAAGGGATTCTTTTGTAAAGATTGGAATGAACACTATGACAAATTCTTGTGGAGTAATTGTAAATGATCTAGAGAGCTAGACTAAATTGTAAACCTATAGTTGTTGAGAAATAAAGAATGACCATAGCCATTCCATGTTGGAATTTTTTCATTTGGGTTTCTCCATGTTAAATTATATGTTCATTGAGTGATTATTGTGCGTTTGCCTTTTTTCTTTGGCCAATCTAGCTCGAGTTTTAACTTCATTTGTCATCCTTTCTATCACACTATCATGTTGCATTATATATCATTCCAACTTCATATGGGCTCATTACAAGGTCCAGTCTGCCTTGGCAACTAATACCAAGCATATGTACTATACACTTCATATGATTTCTTATACTTCTCATCTTAATGTCACTGCAATTCTTATATTCTTTTTTTTAACTACTTGTATATTTAAAATGCACTCAACATTCTTTATTTTCATCTTATTCCAGTGATTTCCCATTTACTACTAGAATCATGTCCTTAATGCCATAAATCCTTCAATAGTTGAAGGTATATCATATGGGATATCATACTCTCATCTTTAATTATCTCTAATCTTTATCCAATTATGGAATCTCCTTTTTATTTCAAGTTCTTTATAAAATTCAACTTGATCCACTAAGACCAATCCATACAATGGACTACTTTGTTCCTCCATTAGCAATGTTTCAAGTCAATGGAAGTTCATTATTTACTTCACATTCTTTACACATAAGTTATTGGTCCATACCCTACAACTCTTTCAAACATACATATAACTTGCCCACAAGGATGGTTCACCCATCACTTCATGATGTATCAATACTTATATTTCCTTCTCAGAATTCCTTGGCAAATGCCCTTCCCTCACCCTCCACTTAAAGTAGTGGCCTACCTCCATCCACCTTGCTTGGCAACAACCCGTGCCATTTTCCCATCATTTGGTTCCCTACCATAACAATGTTGTACCCTCCTACCCACATGCTCAAATTCTCATAGATATATTTGCATGCCAATCCTTCACTGTGTGTCTTTCATGAAAAACCCATGTTTCACCTTCAAACTCAAATCATAGAATAATATAAAACAAATATTAATGATCTAAGAGTTTTAATAATCAAGAGATTTCAAGACTTAGGTTAAGCAACTAACTAATTCTTAGACCCCTAAGTCTCCTATAAGCCCCCTTTCACTTCCCCCACTTGTTGAATCGTAGCCCCCCATCTCTCTTAATGCCTTCATTTCTAGCCAATCATAAATCAATGTACATGTTAACAATGTTTGTGGTTGTTCTTTACTTAAATCATATATGTCTAACTTGTAGTGATTTTATCATTACATATATATTCATAATCAGGTCTAGACTCTAAACTAAGATATTATAGGATGAAAAGGGGTGAAATGATAAACCAAAACACTTTTATCATAAAATTAATATCGAATTAAGATCATGGAGAGTGGCCGTTCGGTTGATCACTCTTATCATAAAATTAATATTGTTTGCGTAGGGAATAAGAAGACCAAAATACTTATATCATAAAATTAATATCGACTTAAGATCATGGAGAGTGGCCGGTTGATCACTCTTATCATAAAATTAATATTAACTTAAGATCATGGAGAGTGACTCTTCTTGGGGACATGGACACTGTTTCTATTTGACTCTTCAACTTTGTGTGCTAATCATGGACCTTCATTGACAAGGTCTAAAATGTGACTCAAACAATAGCAAATATTATTTACCATGAAAATCAGTTTTAGTAATGCAATTTACTTTAAAACCAATATTTAAATTAATCACAAAAAATCATAATAAAATAAAGTCATAAAAATCAGTTTTAGTAATGCAATTTACTTTAAAACCAATCTTTAAATTAATCACAAAAAATTATAATAGAATAAAGTCAAAGTGCATAGGCTTTTTTGTTCCATCGTCAAGTTTGTGTACTAGCTCTAACCATATTATAGGATGAGAATCAAAATCCTCTAGCACGTATTCCAACATATGGACAATTAAGGGAATTCAATTTCCTAGTATGAATGAAGGAAAATTTCCATTCCTAAATTCACTGCCACTTAGTGGATGACTACTTACTAGAGGATGGAGAATCTTTCAGGGACATGCTAGAAACCTTGGATATTTTTGTCACAACTTCAAGTTTCATCATTAAATGGGCTAGAGGATGGAGAAACTTTCAGGGACATGCTAGAAACCTCGTATATTTTTGTCACAACTTCAAGTTTCATCATTCAATGGGCTAGAAATAGAGCTCCAAGGAACTTTTATATCAGTTAGAGCCATGAAGTCAACCTAGAAGAGTATTCCAGTTTTTGGGCATCCATTTTGCATTTTAAGCCTTCCCAAAAGAACAGTGGTACTTGCTGATTTAGACGCTATAATTAAAAGTGGGAAATGCCATTAACTTCTAAATACCAGATTTTCACTAAAGTCTTGGCTATTATGCATTTTTGGGTCCCTTCAACCTACACTCGTTGAAGGAGATTACCTTGAGATCGTCTTGTGAAAACATACACAAAGACAATGCCATTAACTTCTAAATACCAGTTTTTCACCAAGGTCTTGGCTATTATGCATTTTTGGGTCCCTTCAACCTACACTCGTTGAAGGAGATTATCTTGAGATCTTCTTGTGGATTGATTTCAAGGGAAAGAAGAATTAGAGCCTCAATTACATACATGAAGATTGGTGCTACGAATAATTAATATCCACAACAAATAACAAATAAGTTCTTGTGGATTAATTTCAAGGTAAGGGGTTCTAGAAGGTTGACTAGAGCTTCCATTGCACAAATAAAAGATGCATGTCACAGCTCTCACGCTGAATGGATTCTGAGATCCGTGGTAAGAACTGAATCTTGGAAAATACTTCCAAGTAAATTAATTAAGGAGCCTTGTAAGGTGAAATGAGCTGGAGGGGGCTCAGCCTGTATTTACTTGCTCGTTACAGAAAGGCTAGCCCACATATTTGAAAAGAAAGGGAAGCTATACAATTGCACATGTTGTAAAGGACTACTTCATACAAAGGTCTGATATATAAATTTAGACTGTCAAGAATGGATTTCATTAAACTTCTAGATAAAATTGTTGTCTGCAGGTCCAGAAATCAGTTTTTGTTTAACTGTTATTTATGTTATAAAGATTAATGCATATATCAAGTCAATATTACAAGGATTTTTGCCATGTGTAGCCTCAATGGCCAAGGAATGACTTTGACTTTGCTCTACAAGGCAGATTTAGCCTAATAAAATATTTCCTTTTTCCTTAATAATGATCAATAATGAATAGACAACAAAAATCAATATCTACATAAAGTGATTGTCATAGTGGCCATTCTTGGTAAGATTTATGTTGAATTGACTTGAGCAACAGAAAAGCATGCAAGAGATATGATTGAGATTGGGTCCGAGTTCAATAAAGTGAGCATGACAAAATTTTGCACAAAAATAATTTTATTAAATTCATCCATGGCTAGTAAAACATGGATATCAGTAGCCCACAAGCAAAGAAGCTAAGATACTAAAAAAAACATACTACTCATTAAACCCGATCATGATCAATGGCCTCAGAAATCGAATATTTTGTATTCCCAAAATATCTGCTCCCATTAACTGCATCATACAAACTATCCAACAGGTTCATACATACAGGCAACCATATTCTCATATAAATGATAGAAATCTACTAATGCCATACCATGCTTATTGTATTCCCAGAACCATGCCAGCTGAACAAAATTGAAATTAATCTATATATATCAGAACAAAACAGAATTAAATCCTCCAAAACCTCTTAAGGAAGCTTAGGCTAATATAGAGCAAAAATAAGATGTCTTCTTGATTTTTCGCTTACACACCAGCAAAAAGATGCCCCGTCCTCTTAAAAATCCAGAAGCATAAGAGCTTCAAAATTAGAACACAAAAGGAAATCAAGCTTTAGTTGGTCAAATTTCATGAAATCCAACAAACTAAAATTCCACTACAGATACATCATATTTGTACATAGTAGCTCAATATGAATTTGGAGTTCATGTTTTAACTGTTGGCCTCATAAGTCCCATGCCAGAACCACTTCCAACATGTTTAAAATCAGTTGCCTCCAAGCGGTCCCCATGACCAGAAAATCCAGTACCTCCTTTTTCCAGGGCAATCAAATGCCTTTCTTTGCAGCTTTTATTGCAAACAAAACAAACTCCATCTAATTTAACAAATTTCTCTGCACACTTTTTGCAGTAAATATGACCACACGTGCTGATTGCCATTAATGTGTGCCTGTTTGTTAGAGTATCTTTGCAACTAGGGCAAATGGAACTGGTCCCTAAAATCTCAGATTTTTTATCATGTGGATCCTTGGTAAAATTAACTGGAAAAAGAGATTTCAACTTCAGTTTCTCTTTACCCTCTGGGCAGATTGTATCGAGTGAAGGTGCCTCAACTTTTGCTTGTGCCTCGGGAGTTGCAGACGGCAGCCAAAATGCTTTCATTGTCCGAAGAGCCTCCTCTTCAAATGAAGTCACTTTAACACTATTGGCCCCATGAAAACTATTTTTGTCTCGAATGTGGCTTTTATCATTATATTGAGGTACAGCACCATTGTTTTGCTGATCAAATGCATCAAGTTCCTGTTGCCTCTTTAACATCAGCTTCTCCTCTTCCTCATCCTTCTCCTGTTTTTGGTGTGCTTCATAGCTTGCAAGTTTCCTGTCAAATCATACCCCCATAACACCAGCCACCATCAACTTACAACACCCACTTATAGAAAATTTAAACTAAAAACCAAAATATTATCAGATATTTTGTCAATTCTCAATATTGAAGTGCTGGCAACCTAAATTACTCATTCTACTGATAATGAATAGGGAAACAATCCCAACAACCCTCGTTTTTAGCATGTAATATCCAAACATCTATTTTAAACAGTGAATGTATGCAATGAATAGTATGATCCCAGCCTCAAAATATGCACACAGTGCGCATCCAAAGCTCAAAGAAGATTAATGTCAATTGTGATCAACCTCAGTATTATGATAACTGAATCATACAGATGTCCAATTCCATTGAAGCTAAACTAACAAGGGCCGTCAAGAAATAAATGGAAAATAAATAATTTCAAAGGCCATAGTCTCCACTCCAAAAGACATACAAAATACTGTAATCATCACATTCTGAAAAGAAAGAAGGAAAAAAGGACTAGACAGCCCAAATTACAGAAGGGCGCAGAGATCACTAAAAATGGAATAATCATTTTGGCCAACTGAAGTGGAACTCAAATTCCCAAGAAATCAAAAGGCAATACCATTAATACCAAAAGAAACCATATGACTCTCAAGAAAACTACATAAGGTCCTGGACAAACCAAAGCCCTTTATTCTGGCAGGGGGGAGGGGCATCCCAGGCAAAGGAGGTCCAGTGATCAGTCCAACAGGCTGCAGTCTGGAAGCAAGTTGAGGCACTTGCAGCGATGGTGACATAAGTTTAAAATCCGAGAGCCTTGTTCCCCATTATAATACAGTTGACCATAGTGTTTCAAGCTGTGGGTTGTGTTGATGCTGCAACACTGGTTCTGTTATGATGAAGAAGTGCTGTTGATTGTAGTTCCTGTGCTAATGCAATCTTCTATGTGATAAAGGTTAGATGCAAGTCCTAGATGGCTTTGATAAAACAGATGCCTTCATTCACAGCTTCGCAGCGAAAAACAGCCTGACTTTAAAGCGCTTAGCGGGATCTTGTAAAGAGGTTGATACCTCTCTAGTCAAAAGGACCTTTAATTATAAAAAAGGAGGTTTATTGCGCCTCATCATTAGAGAGTTTTTACTTGTTCTGTATCGGGGTCCTATAATTTCCCTAATCAGCCTATATATTCACTTGTCAGCAGTCCTGGAGAAGAAGTGTCATTGCTTATATTTAATTTACAGTGCATGTTTTCAAGGGCGGCGCATCTCAAAATTACATGTTTCTCCTCTGATTTTTTCTTTTACATAGTTCCCCAAGAAACCTAATAACAGGAATCCATTACCCACAACAAAACATGAAACATGGGATTCTACACAAAATATCCAAATCAACCCAAATTAGAGGATCCCATAAAAAACCCTAATAACTGGAACAATTGCCGATAGATGGCAATAAAACCCAAGCAGTAAACCCTAATAGGGTCCTATAAGACACTAGCAGCAGGAGCACAGTTGCCCAAATCAAGGGAAAACCATACCCAGCACTCAAAAATACAGAAATTTCAAAACTAAAAACTGGGTCTTATTCAAGATAACGAATCTTACCTCTTGATGTCTTTCTTTTGGGCCAACAGGCATTCTAGAATGCATTCTTTGCAGAAGAGATGGCCCTTCTGACAGCAGAGAGGGTCTATCAATGGCTTCAGGCAGAGACAGCAGGCATCAAAGGGTTTAATGGAGTCCTTGCCGAGCCTTTCCTTTTGGGTACCATACCCGAGCTTTCTCTTCTCGTCGTATGTAAAGAATGCCAAATCATTGTTGTTCTTTGAATGTCTCTGTGGCATCTTCGCCTAACTTAGGGATTTATGATGCCCTGCAACAGATCTTATTGAAAAGAGACAGAAATGCGATTTTTTGAGAATTTTGTAGAATTCGCAAATGGTTCACATGTCAACAAAACTGGTGAAGTCTTTTGGTTATATAAATAGAACACGGTTTGGGTGTAATTTGTGTAATGTGTATAAATCGATTTGGCAATTATATAAATAGAACGCAGTTTGGGTGTAATTTGAGTAATGTGTACAAATCGATTTGGCAATTGGGTGGGTACTCTATTGGTTTAATATGTGAATTTCTCGAGGTGCAATAATTTGAAAAAGATTGGGGGAAAAGTTTTCACTTTTTTAATTTTAATTGAATTTTTTAATGATAGATTGTGTTGTTGTGTTTTCGTTGAAAGGGTAAGCCTTTCTATTTGGGGTGTTTTGGCCTTTGGTTGAGGTTCAAGTTTCCTATTAATCGAAATTTTTATTGTGTTGTTTTGTTTTTGTTGAAAGGGTAGGCGTTTCTATTTAAGGTTTTTTTGGAATTAGGTTGAGGTTCAAGTTTCCACTTAGGTGTCATTAGTTTAGGGTTTACAATACTAGCTAGTGGATTTGAACCTTGGTTTTGTTAAAGGATTTGAACCTTGGTTTTGTTAAAGTAGTTTTTGCTAGTTACCAAATCCMTTAAACCTTTAAAAAAGAACWTGTGAAGCTTTATCTATTCAAAAATTGGTTTGGGTGTAAATCACGATGTTATATTCAAAAATTGGTTTGGGTGTAAATCACGATGTTACATGATGTGAGTTTTTTAAAATTTATTAAAGTAAGGTATTTATGTTGTAAAAATAATTTCAACAYCCATAAATAATAGGTTTATTAGACTTTATTTGATTTAGTAATGGGTATTTTCCTACGCTTCCATATCATAGTGATCTCATTCATAGAYCGTTTGAATAAAGAAAGAAATTTCCACCCTTACCTAYGCTAGCTATTGGGAYGACTAACTATTGCTATGGACATTATTCGATGGATAGTTCTTTTTTCCATTATTCTTGGTTTGAGTGTTCCTTTTATCCTCCCTTCTCTCCCCCCAATCCATCTTTCATCGTGGGAAAAAGAAATGGTATATACTCTCTCTAGTTATTATTTGAGCCGAATGATCAAAATCGACATGTTTGGTTCTTTCGGGGGATAGATCCATAGAGATCTAGTTATCTCAATAACAAAGAAACTTGACCTGAATGATATTGTGTTAAGGGCTAAATTAGCTAAAGGTATTGAACATAATTATTATCGAGAGCCCGCTTGGCCCAATGATCTTTCACATATTTTTCCAGTCGTAATTTTAGGTACTATTGCATGTACAATATGTTTAGTGGTTCTAGAACCATCAATGATTGGTAAACTGACAAATCCATTTGCAACGCCTTTAGAGATTTTGACTGAATGGTATATTTTCTCTATATTCCAAATACTTTGTATAGTACCTAACAAATTAAAGAAAACATGTGAAAGTGATACATAATTTAATTTCAATTCAAGTACATACTCTTCCACCTAGTTATTGTTATGCTATATTGTAATTAATTCATAAGTATATTTTCTTATTGGAATATTAATATCATCAACAATTTTAGTATTGTATTTTAGAGAAGTTTTTAATTTTTAATTATAATTTACATAGTATTATAAATTACATGTTATGATGGAGTTTAGTGGTTGGGACCTGGTGTTACTATAGAAACAATTTAGGTTCAAACGGTTCAAACTTCAATGTGTGTAGAGTCTTTTAGATGACTTCTTAAGTTGTTTTTTGTTCTTTATTAAAAAAAACTTAACACATATTTAACTAGCAAAATTGATTTAAGTAGACATTAATAAGATATTATAGTCATTTATTATATTATATTAACTTATCTTTATGTTTGGGATTTCGTTTCAAGTAGAGCATAATCTTATTAGTCCCTGCCAAAGGCGTAGAGGGACTATAGCGATCGATAATTCGTTGACTTCATATTAATATGTCCTTTGACTATAAGTTTTCGCATCATCTGTATTGTTTGTACTATAGAAGTAAAAACATTATTTTTTATATAAAAATAAAAACTTATATGTCATTGTCTGATTGGAGAATATATTTGAGGTCTTATTGCCAGCTTCATTGTTCTCAATGTTGTAAATTGTTAGAATTGCAAATGCGGAAAACACAATTCACATGTGATAATTAACAATCACAGAGATAAGGAACGCAAAGATTTCACATGGTTCACCCAAACGTTGGGCTACGTCTACCAAGCATAGGCATCGGTTGTCTTATTATTCAGATTATGGAGATTACAACAGACTAGCAAGTTCTCATTCTGTCTCTCTCTCTGCCTCTATGGGCTTACATGTATTTATATGCATTTACAAGAAACTGATTATTAAATGCAATCCCTATCCATATTCTAACTTAGTCTATTTTAGTTGCAACCAATGCAGAATAATAGGATCCAAATCCATCCTTTAAGGAATTCATTGTCACCAAATCCCAACAATCTTCACCTTGACAACAATTAACCTAATACCTTTCTCCTTCCTTTTGTTCATCACCTTTTCTGCAAGCCAAGAGAAGCCAAGCACCACTGCAACTTATCTAATAAAATTGGTTTCATGATCTCGCCTGTGTGACTTGCACGAGTTTGGATTTCGTGAGGGATCACTCCACCTCCAACATGTCTTCCACAACTGTGTTATGAGACATATTTAGTGATAGATCTCCTTCTATCCAAAACACATGTATTACAGTATGCATTACAATTATCACAAACCATCTCAGTGTAACCATTATAGGTGACATTTGTGCTTCTCAAACGTTGAAGCACCCATTTCACTGGAACACCTGAATTTGTCACGTATCTAAAAACATCATTAGCATGTGAAACATCTAATCTTAACCATTTCATCATATACCACAGACCTCATATTGAACTTACATGAGACATAACCTTTTCTTCTTTATAGACAAGACCTATGCTTGAAGAAAACTTATAATGGAAAGCAAGAGGGATACAAACTAGTTTTACAATGTTCATATTGAACTCCAACCATAGCTTACCATTACCATCTCTGTATACTTCCATGCCCATAATTTGTTTTGTTGCTCCTTGATCCCTCATCTGAATTGTCATGTCCACCTGCGTCATCTTCTTACTTATTTTATCCATGCTTCGGCTTGCATCGAGCATATCATCAGCAAAGAACATCAAGACTGTGAATGTACTATAAACTATATATTCATTCCTACCCTTTGAAAAAATCTAATTCACTATGAAGGATTCAAACCTCTTGTATATTTGCCTGGGTACCAATAGGCCATATAATGAATTTTCTAGCATGCAAACAAATTTACCGTTGTGATATTGAATCAACCCTTTTGGTTTTTCCATACATATTATATCTTTGTCAATGATGACATTGTGAGAAGTAGGATCCCACACACAACATCCCTTTATACCACCATCATAACTTGCAGAGATATAAAACAAGCAAGAATTCAGAAACAAAGATTTTAAGTCTGGAAATGATTTACTGCTTACCAATACCTGCAATTATTTCTTGCTCTTATGACCTTGATGCTTTTGCCATAAACAAGAAGATACATCTGTCACTTCAGATGCTACTTTAATACTCCCTTCCAGCTTATAAAGGTTATCAACCTTTGTTGCCTTCATCACTACTAAACTACCTTTCGACAATGTGAGTGCTCCACCTTGACCTGTATACTTATATCCACAAGAATCCAACACTCCCAATGACATCAAATTTGATTTAAGCTCAGGTACATATCTAACATCCGCTAATTCCCTAACAATACCATCAAACATCCTGATTCTAATACTGCCAACCCCAACAATTTTACAGGGAATACTATTTCCCATAAACACTACACCCTCATCAACAAATTGGTAAGAAATGAACCAATTTCTATGTGAGCACATGTGGTGGGAGGCACTTGAATCTAACTTTCATTCTTCTTGATATTGTAAATTACTAGAAACAGATAAAACTTGATCAGTCATACTTGAATTTGTTATAGCCAAATTTGCTTCCTTCGTAGAGTTTTCCTTAGATTCCTTTATTTTCCAACAATCTTTCTTGAGATGTCCTGTTTTGCCATAGTACTAGCATTTTGCTTTACCCTTTTTGTGTCTTGACTTAGATCGAGAAAAACTTCTCTCATTCTGCTCTTTAGTTCGACCTCTGACCAGCATCGCCTCTGAAGTTGAAGTTTCTTTACTAGATTTTATCCTCATCTCCTTAGCTAACAAAGCTCCCACAACAGAGTCATAATCTAAAACATCTTCTGAACTAAAGCTAATAAAGGTGACTAGATTATCCCAAGACTCAGGAAATGAACACAATAGTGTAATAGCCTTATCCTCATCTTTGAATTTAACTTCCATACTAGTCAATTGAACTATAAGGGTATTAAAGGCATATAAATGGTCAACAACTTGTGTACCTTCTTTCATTCGCAAACTGTACAACCGTCTCTTCAAGTAGATTATGCTCGTCAAGGACTTCGTCATATATAGACTTTCCAACTTTCTCCGTAAGCCTGATGTTGTATCCTCTCCTACGATATTAAACAGAACCTCATCCACTAGACATAAACGAATGGTACTAAGAGCTTTTACATCTAGATCTTCCCGTTCCCATTCTGTCATGGATGTTGGTTTATTTGACTTGTCTGCTAATGCTTTTTGCAACCCTTGTTGCACCAGTAAATCCCGCATCTTGAACTTCCAAAGATCAAAGTTACTTTTACCATTGAAATTTTCAACTTCAAACTTCGAACTTTGCATCTTAGCCATTAGCACAAAAGATCTCCTAATATCCACTGCTTATAAAACCCAAGGCCTTTTAAATATGTGTAGGAATAATAGTATTAACCCAAAATGGTTAATAAAAGGTATAATTAAAGAATCCTTTTTACCACCCTCACTTTTTATTAAAAAAAAAAATTCACCCTTTTAATAAAAAGGAAAAACCTTTTTACAAAATATCCACCCTTGTGACTTTACTTTAACTCCTCCACCTTATGCGATTCCTTTTAAAAAAAAATATTTCATGCTTAGTTAAAAGTCAACCATAACTTCATACCTTAAAAGCCATACCTCAAATTCTTTCAAAAGTATTAGAATTAATTTAAAGGAGTCATGACTTTTTTATTTAAGGGAGTCGCCACACCTCACGCTACCATTGGAGTGTGGTACTTCCGCACCTCACGATACACTTGGATTGCGGCGATATTCAAAGATCTATGCATTGTTCCTCAACCCTCAACTGTGGCGATTTCAGTATTTTTGTATGAACGTAAGTTCAAGTAATAAGACATCTCACCCTTCGAGAGGAGGGACTTGCAGCGATGTTGAACTTGACGTACCTCACACAGATGTTGTTGCTCCTCCAAAATTTGACGCTCTCTCCTCTAACCAACTCTGATACCACTTGTTAGAATTGAAAATGCGGAAAACACAATTCACATATGATAATTAACAATCACACAGATAAGGAACACAGGGATTTCACGTGGTTCACGCAAACCTTAGGCTACGTCCACCAAGCATAGGCATCAGTTGTCTTATTATTCAGATTATGGAGATTACAACAGACTATTAAGTTCTCACTCTGTCTCTCTCTCTGCCTCTACGAGCTTACATGTATTTATATACATTTACAAGAAACTGATTATTAAATGCAATCCCTATCCATATTCTAACTTGGTCTATTTTAGTTGCAACCAATGCAAAATAATAGGATCCAAATCCATCATTTGAGGAATTCGTTGTCACCAAATCCCAACATAAATGTGTAGATATCCAAAGTTTTGAGCTTAGAAGCTCCTTTTTAATTTGTATTACATATTTACTGAAATGTTTACATATCGAAAGTTCTGAGCATGGACGTTGTTTTTTAATGTTTTTTTATTATTGGTCCCTACCGAATGCATAGAGGGACTATACTGATTGCATATTAATATGTCATTTTACTACTATTATTAGTCCTTTGTAATTGTTTTTGAAATGTTTACATGCCGAAGGTTTAGATCATTGACACTTTTTTTGAGGTGCTTGAATAGGCCTAACAGCTTAAATGTTTACATAGCGTGAGGTCTTGAAACAATCCTGATAGCTTAAATGTTTTCATACCGCAAGGTCCTTACACAACCTAATAGTCTTAAATGTTTATCTAGATAGGCTTCTCAGAGTACATTTTTCCTCAAAATTTTCCATACAATGTTGCAGTGAATTTGGACAATATTGTTGTCCACCGCCAGTTGAATAGGCATTGTATGTTTCATACTTCTTTTAGGCTTGGAATTAAATTTAGTCATCGTTGAAGCTACATACATTGTTAACTGGTTCGGTGGGTGCTTCTTCTTCATTGGTTCATCGGTTGTTGCTTGTTGTTGTTTGGTTCAACTTTGCAAGGTTGGGGACCTGCACTTGCGGTTGGACCTATTAGTGCTTGTTGGTTTCTTTTGTTTACTTCAACTTTGCAGGGTTGGGGTCCTGCATTCGCAGTTGGATCTATTTTTTTTTTACTTTGCGGGGTCCAAGTGCTGCAGCCACAATTCGACCTGCGCTTCTGTCGTTCATCGTTTTAGAGTAAGTTTCGATGCCATAATTTCATTTTCTATTCCTTCTTTGTTGTTCAGTGTTTGAAGTTTGCAAGTAAGAATGTTTACTTATTTCTAATGGCATGCTCATCATATGTTTCTAGTTCTTTATGTGCTTCGGCTGCAGTTTGGTAATTGTTGGAGATACATATGTTGTTTATTGGTTCGATGGTTGTTGCTTGTTCGATGGTTCATTGGTTCGTCGGTTGCTGGTTGTTGTTGTTTGGCTCAAGTTTACGAGTTTGGGGCCCTGGGGCTGCAGTTGGACCTGTTCGTTCTTTCTTGTTGGTTTGGTGGTTGATGTTTTCTTTTTTTTCTTCGGCTTTGTAGGGTCGGGGTCCTGCGCCAGTAGTTGGAGCTGGTTTTTTTTTTTTGGGGCACTTTGCGGTGTTCAGGTCCTGCACTCGCGAGTGGACCTGTGGTTGTGTTGTTTGCCTGTTTGGCGAAGTCGAGATCTGACACCTATTCTGTTGTAAAATTTTGTTGATACTTCAGTGTTGACATGATACAAAATAGTGGCATAAGAAATAATTGGACAACTACATGTGCAATTACAATATCCGTTGTCTTTTTGTTAAAATAAAACATGTGCAAAATGCACTTATTAACCATATATGGTGAAATGTGCCCATATCACAATACAACTTTTTTATCCTCTACACAGACTGGTGTGACCATGATATAATTTGTCTTGTACTTCAGATATGATATGTACACCAAAGAAACTGCAAAAATTATATTTCCATGTCTGGAAGCATATCTGGATACTTTGCCACATAAAACCAAAATCATTTAGCTATGGCCATGCAATTTCTTAATATTTTGTGGCTTGTAATATATTTTGGGCAAGGAAAAACTTTATATATTTACAACCATGAATGGAGAAAAGCAAAGGTTCATGTTCTAACTATATTTTATTATATTCGTTGATTCTCATTTACTGTATGTACATATTACTTGGTCTCCACTGCATAGCAACTTCCATTCATGTTCATTGTATTTTGTGCATTCCCACATTCAAACAAACATAATAGCTGGAGAAAACGAAGGAGTCTTAATTGCAGCGGTGGAAGAGGAGATACAAAGGTACATGTTTGTACTGTTATTTCATATTTCGTTGTTTTGTATTTCATTTATTGTCTGTATATGTGTTCACCTAGTTTATTGTATGTAGATATTGCGTACCTTCCTACATAATAACTTATGTTCATTACATGTCTTCCTGCGTACTAAATTCCTTCATGTCCATTGTATTTTTTCCTGCATTGCTACATTTAAACAAACAAAGTGGTTGGAGAGGATGATGGACTCTTTGGCGCAAATGTAGAGGAGGAGTTACAGAGGTGCATATGTGTACTCTTATTTCATATTTCAGTGTTTAGTATTTCATTTATTGTCTATGTATTTGTTCTACTTGTTCTACTGCTTTGCACCTTTTTTATTGTATGTATATACTGTGTATCTTTCTGCTTTTTCTCATGTGAATTGTATTCTCTTTGTTGCTACATTGAAATAAATAGAACTGTATTTATTTCTTTTGCATGTCTTTCTGCATACTAATGTGTCGTCATGTCCACTGTATGTTCGGCATTGCTACCTTGAAAGAAATAGATTGGTTGGACACAAAGATGAATTCTTATATGCGACAACAGAGGGGTCTGTGGTACAATCTTCGAAAAGGTATACCCACTGTGCTAGTAAATTAAACATACAAAACGGGTGGGGGCATATAATATTGGACTAGAAAATGATGACTTGGAAACAATGGGCCTTTGTGCCCTCCCCATTTCTAATTTTTCCATTTTATATTATCCCTTTTGCTTTCTGATTTCTCTTCTTAGTCATCTTTCCGAAAATGCCTTGGTGTGTGGGTTGGCAGACTCACGGGTTCACATTTATGGTCATGCTTCTACCATATTCCATACTTACCCACTTTTTCAATTGAAGTGCCGGGATGGTGGGTTCAATATTGCGCCTCTGGCTTAAGAGGTTCCACAATATACATATTGGTCGTCGTACCCCGCCATCACTCCCTATTTACTGTTACACATTTTTTCAGTCAAAAAATCTGAGGCATACAATTTGACCCTCGGGTCCTCATGTTTTCTGAGTGTCCCTTGACACCATATTTCGTATTCCATCTCCTTCGACCCTGCATGTGACATTAAGAATAATTATGGACAATATACAATGCATATGCTTGTTTATTCCTTCTGATGTTCATCTACACATGCTTGCATAAAAAAAAGTTGGACTAGTGACATGGCCATGAGTAGTCAATCATCCAAAACATCAATAGACCGATAAGGCAAAAGGTAAAGATGCATACATTATGTTCCTCATATGTTTGCCAAATAGATATCCTCGACTATTTATTCATCTATGGCATGGTGAATATGTTGATGTCATCTGCAACACCTACTTTGCAGTTCACAAGAAGTATCAACAAGTACAAGCGAGACGTCGAAGATAACGCAGGTTCCGTAGACTAAGAGGTCTAGTTGCAAAACTATGGCTCCATAGTTCATCCAAGCTGTGTATTTACTTGTACATTTATGCTAGGAAAAAAAGAAAACAAAAAAATAATGCACACTGCCATTCACATTACTTTTCCTATTCAAAAAATGTCACCAGGTCTAAACTTGTAACACCCAAAATACTATCAATAGAGGGCTTGAACAACCATCGAATTGGACAAGTGTTCATTGGGGACATAATGGTCGTCTATAGAACCTTCTTGGACAAGGAAAATAAAACTAGATCCATTATGCGTCCTGACATGACAGACAAGGAAGCCCTAATGACAGTCACACTGACTATTCCTACACAACTTGTCCATAAACATGTAGAAAAGTTATTGCTAGGTAATGGGATATCCATTACAAATTTTAATATATTTCCCAAAATAGTATATGGCCATGGTGACTGTGATCGGATTATATCGCTCATCGAAACAAGTATTGTGGAAAAAATTCCCGCTATTTTTTCAGAATATCGTTTCGTCCCAGACGCAACTATTAGCCAACTTTCATAGAGCAACGACATTTACCCAATTGGAACCATTGGCGCAGTTGTCACACTCGCGAGAAAACTTGGCTCGCAACACATTCTCCATAAAAAAGATGGAGAGTCAGACAACGACAAGGCAATGGTTTCGTTCTCCATATCAAGTTTTGTCCTTTACTTTCACATGTCCATGTATGTCGGTTAAGTTACACAAATATTGCATTGTTCCATGTTGCAATTGCAATTGTTCGATACCTATTCAAATTTGTTTTCGTCATTGGAACAACAATTGCATAAAGGGAAATTTCCACTTATGTTCTTCAAAAATATAACAAAGAAAAGAGATGTTAATGAAAGGATCTTTCACACAACCCAAGCAACATTTGTAACAGAATTGTGAGTAGACATAGTACAGGATCTCAAGAAACTAACTAGCTCTACAACTGTTGTGTGTATGCATCTACAGATTCATCATCACTTTGCTCATACAAATAGCCTTCACCAAATTTCTGCAATTTTTTTTTTTTTTTTAGGGGGGATGCAGTTGCATATTATATTGTTCAATATATTAACTGTTATGCTTACGTTTCCAGGTTGAAGGTGTTTTGGTTGCAGCAAATGTGTACTCGACCCCCTTTGATCTTGTATGTGCAAAATGAAACTCTCCTTCTTCTGCTTCTGCTTTCATAAGTGGTGATACAATTGATTGTTTGTGATGCAGTAAAAAATGTCCATAAATATATAGGGATTGCCTCAATGTTGCCATCTGAACCGTGGGCAACACAACCTTGCATTGTACAATTAGACAAACTCAGTTACAAGATGTGCTTCCTGGGTTAGAAGAATTGTCATATGAAGCATACCTACAGAAAAAGGCAAAGAGTGTCTACATGTTGCGTGACTTTTAGATACATAGCAAATTTACCTTAAATGAGGACAATGCAATATTGCATATTGATCAAAATCTGGACCAGGGGTCAAATTTTAGCCCAAAAATCAACGTTCTCAGAATTGCCTCAAAACGAACGAGAGCGTAGCCCTCGTCATCACGAACCCAACGTAACTCATTTCTTCTCAAACGGACGTCGGGAGCGAGAGATATTGCAGTCTGTTCGAGTCATCAAACATGTAAAAAAAAAGGGATGCTGACTATGCAATCCGTACAGGCTGACGTGGCAGAGGTGACGTGGCTTGACTATACATGCTGACATGGCAGTTTCGGATTGGTAGATTTGGGCGAATCATTTGACGACACGTGGCATTTATTGGGCAATGGTGTGGTGCCACGTGGCCCAGTCATGGGCTGCCACATGGCACCCCTTTATTGGCTGTTGGTTTGTTAATCAAAATTATATGGAGTCCGTGGGATTCAAACCCCAGACCTCCCTGTCATTGTAAAGCCTTTACAAAGTCCGCCCGACCAATACACCACCGATTGTTGCTTATTAAATATGTGGTCCGAATTATATTTAAAATTGAATGAAAGTGTGGTTTGGGCCGCGACTGGGCCGGGGCTTAGCCCCAGTCCTTGGTCGTGTGCTATTTTATATATGACCACTGGCTTATACACAGAGCGCGCGGGATTTTTAAACCATAGTCAAAGCCCCGGTCACAATTACATTACCATATGACCTATCCTCTGTTAAATGGCGCGCGAGGTTTTTCATTGTGTAGCCCGTGGTTATTTTATGTTACCATATGAATCTTGTACAATGGTTGGCGCGTTTTAAATTGTGGTTTGAACGGTTCAACGACCCGCCATGTGTCATGGTTTTATTGTCTATGAACTTAGTCCTTTGCGCCGGTCGTATGGATGACCCATATGCCCAACGGCTTGGCTGTTGGGGGTTTTAGTTCCGCTAACCGTCCTATAGTTTGGACCATTTTTTCGGTTATGCACGGTGTTGGGTTTAAACACGTGTTTTGGAGCGTGTTCTTGGTTCAAGCACACAGAGGTGCATTTTAGCGAACCAGAGCCAGCAAGCTTGAAGGAAGAGGATGGCAGGAGGTCTATCTTTCTCATTTTTTGGCCGATTGAGGTGACGTAAAAGCCCAGCTAGGGGTTTTTGGACATCTTGAATCCATTGGCACTATTATCAAATCCATTTGAAGACTTCTTTTGCAGGTTTTTAGCCATTGAAGTTTCAGCAAGCTCCAGGGAGCTTGAAGCCCTCATTGATGGAGGACATGTTTTGGTGAGTCCAAGTTTATTTTTCTGTGACTGAATAGTCATTTTTGGCTAATTGTTATGCTCCGAACACATTGGAATAGGTTTCAGAGGCTTTTGAGGACTTTTACAGGTGTTTTT
>ML803237.1:69181-92031 GCA_009831015.1 Picea engelmannii | reverse complement strand
TGTTTTTTTGCATCTCTCGGTAAGAATTTTGCATAGTTGTTGCGGTGTGCAAATAAAAAAAATGGTGGCTGGTTGTGGCTTTGATAGAGGAGTTTGCACGTTTTTTGGTGCCCAAATTGGACAATTGTTTTCCAACTATAGAGCCATGACAAGATTTCTGCATTTTTTTTGGGTATCCGAATTAAAAAAAATTGGTCTCCAACTATACATTTATGGTATGGTATCTGCGTTTTCTCGATGCCCTAATTGAAAAAAAAGGACTCAGCATGGATTGAAGCATGAGCTTGATATTTTCAGATCTCCCTATAGAGATTGGGGAGTTCGGGCATTAGAATTCATACAGGAAGGTGCGGTTGTTGGTGATGTACACGTGCATAAGATTGTTCAGTCCAAAAATGGGAAGCATGAGAGAAAACCCCATAAAAAGTATCGAACTGTAAATAACTGAGGCCCATCCTTTGAACCGTTGAAATAGCTTGCTCCTCTCGGCAGAACCATTAGGCATTTCCAATAATATTGGAAATTTGGCATTGTTAAAACTGGTAGTGATAGACCATAGAAATATCAGAAGAAAATGTCCATAGTGATATTTCTTAATGGTAAAATAGTAATCGACAACTTTCTTGTTCCCCATTTTGAGGTCTGGTTATAGATATTATACAGTGGTGAAGCTCTGCCGATTTTGTGTTGTCTTGTGTTTGGCAGACTTTTGTTCATATCCCATGGCCCCACTTATTTTCTCATGGGAACATATACCAAATGTAAGAGAGAACCAATGCCATGATGTGTTTTTTATATATATCAAATTTTTTAATGCAAAGGTCGATGTGTACTACTCTATGGAACCTTGTGGGATCTTGCTTGACTCCTTCTGTGTTCATGCGTTGCCTTCTGCCTCAACTTTCAATATATTTGGTGTTTACTTGGTTCTTGGTTGTATGCTTCGTTCTAGAAAATTAATAATACATTCAAGATATTCGTAGTTTTTCTATGATCTTAAAGACTATAGAGGACATGCTTTGCCCTTTAATATAGGCTCTGTGACGTAAATGTAGTAAGTGGCTCGTTTTAGCACTTTTCCTTGATCGATGAACTTAGCAAAATTATTCTCCTAGAATAATTTGAAATAAAATAATATATACTATGCGAAGTCCAATGGAACTATCATATCAACGAGAGGACATTAAAATTCAAATTCGTCATTGTTATACTTGCGATGAAGCTGACAGTACAATAAATTTACTTAGACATCCAAAAATTGATTTTCTTGTAGCTTTTTTACGCTTCTCTTATACAAGCAGATCCTGGAAACTATAAGAATGGCTCATTGTATCTAATCCTTGATTGAAGAACATGTTCACATGTTTAATGCACTTCATAGTTACTATTAAGACCATCAATGGGGATTTCTTACAACAATTCCCGCTTCTGGAAATTGTCATCCCCTTTCTTTTTGCCCTCTTCTTTCCCTTTCTGGTTACTTACTCGTTTTTCAGAAAATGTCTAGGTGCGGGAGTTGGCGGATTCACATCTTCAGATTTCCACTTACTTTTATATCACCAACTCGACTGACCGCTTCCCCGTTTCATATTGAACAAACTTTTTGGATCGCGGGTTCTCGGATAAGTGGCTTCAACATTGTGTTTCCATTGTTTCGTCACCTACAAACAACACCTGGACTTCCACAATCTACAAATTAACAAACACATTCCCCTTTGTCTCGGTTTTAGCACTTTTCCTTGATCGATGAACTTAGCAAAATTAATCTCCTGGAATAATTTGAAATAAAATAATATATACTATGCGAAGTCCAATGGAACTATCATATCAACAAGAGGACATTAAAATTCAAATCCGTCATTGTTATACTTGCAATGAAGCTGACAACACAATAACTTTACTTAAACATCCCAAAATTGATTTTCTTGTAGCTTTTCGACGCTTCTCTTATACAAACAGATCCTGGAAACTATAAGCATTGCTCATTGTATCTATTCCTTGATTGAAGAACCTGTTCACATGTTTGATGCACTTCATAATTACTGTTAAGACCATCAATGGGGCTTTCTTACACCAATTCCCACTTCCGAAAATTTCCATCCCCTTTCTTTTTTCCCTCTACTTTCCCTTTTTGGTTACTTACTTGTTTTTTAGAAAATGTCTAGGTGTGGGAGTTGGCGGATTCACGTCTTCAGATTTCCACTTACTTTTATATCACTAGCCCGACCGACCGTTTCCCCGTTTCATATTGAACAAACTTTTTGGATAGGTGGGTTACCGGATAGGCAGGTTCAATATTGCATTTCTATTGTTCCATCGTCTACGAACAACACCCAGACTTCCGCAATCTACAAATTAGCAAAACAATTCCCCTTTATCTCGTTTTTAGCACTTTTCCTTGATCGATGAACTTAGCAAAATTAATCTCCTGGAATAATTTGAAATAAAAGAAAATATACTAGGCGAAGTCCAATGGAACTATCATATCAATGAGAGGAGATTAAAATTCATATTCATCGTTGTTATACTTGCAGTGAAGCTAACAATACAATAACTTTACTTAAACATCCCAAAATTGATTTTCTTGTAGCTTTTCGACGCTTCTCTTATACAAACAGATCTTGGAAACTATAAGCATGGCTTGTTGTATCTATTCCTTGATTGAAGAATATGTTCACATGTTTAATGCACTTCATAGTTACTGTTAAGACCATCAATGGGGATTTCTTACACCAATTCTCGCTTCCAAAATTTTCCATCCCCTTTCTTTTTTCCCTCTGCTTTCCCTTTCTGGTTACTTACTCGTTTTTCGAAAAATGTCTAGGTGCGGGAGTTGTCGGATTCACGTCTTCAGATTTCCACTATTACTTTTATATCACCAGCCCAATTGACCGCTTCCCCATTTCATATTGAACAAACTTTTTGGATTGCGGGTTCCCAGATAGGCGGGTTCAACATTGCGTTTCCATTGTTCCGCCACCTACAAACAACACCCGAGCTTCCGCAATCTACAAATTAGCAAACAAATTCCCCTTTATCTCGTTTGATTTCGCTTTTTGTTTACTTGGTCCTTTTTCCTGTTCCGAGTATGTCTAATGCTTTTATATCACGAGTCTGACCAACTGCTTGTCCATTGCATACTTGGCCACTATTACCATCATCAGTTCCTGTCCAGGCTTGCTCAACATTGCGCTTCCATTGTTCTGCTACGTACAAACAACACCCAAAATTCCACGATATACAAATTGATGACCGAAATATGTCATTGTGACATACAATTTGACCATCGACCCCTCACGTCTCCTGGGTATATCTTGTGACCCTATTTTTGAAACCCGCCCAACTGCTTTCCATACTTGGCCATTTCTTGGAATCTGTTTGGCGGTTGGCGGGTGGACGAAATGTACAATGCTTAGTCGCTCTTCACCATCCCCGCCACCTTCGTACTTCTTTCTAGATATGCAATTATTAAGCATTAATGTTAGTATTTCATCGTGCAGGGATCCTTAAGATTGTCATTAATGTCCGGAAGGCCGGAGAATATTTTTCATTAATACGAATTAAACCAAGATTTGCGGAGAAGAGTGTTATCCTTTCCAAGTATTCATTTCAAACATGATGCAATCTCTTTCGTGCATCAGCCGGTTGGCACCTTTATGAAATCTCTAATTCTTAATCACTCTTTGACGTCACCACCACCTTCACACTTTTTTCTAAATATGCAATTAGTAAGATTTAATGGTAACAACTCATTATGCATGAACCCTGGAGATTTTCATTGATCAGCGAAAGGCTCGAGGAGATCTTCCATTGATACACATTAAACCAAGATTTGTGGAGAGTTATATTATCCCTCCCCAATTTTCATTTCAAACATCATCTGGAGAAAACAAAAATTCTCGTTAACTTATGGCAGCAATCCCATAACAGTTATGTCCAGATACAGTAAACACCTTCGGGCATGATGGCCATAGGTTCCAGTATTCCAGGGCATATTCGTACTACTCATCTCCCTTCACCCAGGAGAAAAAAAGGAGATGGTCCCTTGGTGCACCGAGAGATATATTTCAAGCCAAAGAATTCCAAGGGAACCCTGCCTACTCAGACAACTTGCCCGCCTGCATTGATGGTTGGCACATAGGTTGATGCGATGGATTTTGAGCCGGAAGAAGATGATATGATGGACGATGATATGGTAATGCATGATGGAAATGTAGAGATTGTTCCCACTCATGCGCCCAAATTGAAATCAACCATAATGGACGACACTTCCTGGCTCGATGATGGTGGTCCTGGCAACACCAAAAGAAGGGGTTTTAGAAAAGAAATCGATGTTGAATGCAATAGCCACTTTGCAGCTCGAAAGTAGGAATTCAAGAGGTCCAAATTAGTCTATTATGGGCATAAGTCTTTCACTGTAAGGAAATGATCTGTTGATTCTCCCAGAGATATATTTCAAGCCAAAAAATTATTCAGTTGCGGGACCACTGTCATGTTCTCTGGATATACAATTAACATCTTAGGGAATGAGGACCAGAACTCCCACTAGTGCAAGGCATATTCCTACTAGTCATCTCCTTCCGCCCAGAATGGACTAATTTGGGCCGCTAGAATTGCTCGTGCAACTTGTGTCCCTGAAGTTTTCGACTGTGAGGAGGTGGTTTCTTGGTGTGTCCTAACTTTCAATTTTGGGCTATTCTGTTTTCCCTGAAATGTTTTTCTTCTTCTTCCTGACGGGAAGCTTTTGAAAACTATCAATTTTACCACAGGAATGTTGTTCATTTGCTTCAAGACAAGGATTTATTCCACTGCAGACCCACTCTCATGTTTATTTGTCGGCTCAGGTCTTCCACAAAATATTGAGATCGAGGCACCAAACATTGATCCGCCGAGGAGAAGACTGCAAGGATTTCCTAAAAAAAAAGCATGGTAATCAGTTTTGTATGCATGTTGAAGAGCATATCGATGTTTCCTGCATGTTGCAGATCATGTGCCTRTGTTTATGGAAAATATTTTCAATGTTTTGGCCCAAAGAACTTGGTCCAATTTCTAAGGATAGATATACAGTGTTCAATATTCTTTTTTTTAATGGATTTACTATTAAAAWTTTTGCCTTGGAGTCTTGGTTGTTGCTTCTTTTATGGATTTAACACCTCTTTTCATTGGCATGGTTCTATAGTCTCGTAGTTCTTCGATATTGTATTTTMTTAAGTAATTTTTTCTAAAATGGAGCATTTAACAATTATATGACAAYGCATTGTGTCGATCCATTAGGCTTTTATGGAAACAAAAATGAATTTCAGACAGTTTCAAACCAACGTTCAATTCTATTCGTAATGCAGATAGAACATAGCAAGACCAAATCACAATGTTGCAGCAAGATCGCCATTCTTGTTTCTAGACATGCAATTATTAAGCTTTAATGCTAACAACCCATCATGCAAGAAGTTTAATACTTAAGTTAATATGTTAAAGTCATGGAAGAATGTATCAAGAACACAATTACTCCCACAAGTTGCAATAAAATCTAATATTCAACAAAGCATTTGCYGACAATTACTAGAAAATGATGGTTTTGCAACAATGGGGCTTGTTTGAAACCAATCCTCACTTACGAAAATTGCCCTCCACCTTTCTATTTTCCCACCCTTTTATCCCTTGTAGTTTCTCTTTCTGGTTACTTAGTCATTTTTTTCGAAAATTTATTGTTGCGCGGGTTGGTTGATTCACGCATTTCGACCGAGCACTTCCCCTTTGTCTAAATTGCACTTTCCATTGTTTCGTGATCTGCAAATAGCACTTCGGCTTCTGTGATATGCAGATTTACTTCTAGACTCCCACATCATCCCCTCTTTTGTGTTACACGTTTTGCACTGAAATGTTCCAATATATACAATTTTACAATCATGGCCTTATGTTTCCTCGGGAACCCTTATCACCCTATTTTGAAGCTCGTCCGACTGCTTTCCACACTTGACCATTTTTTGACATCTCTTTCACGGATCAACGAGTTCACAGGTTCAGGAAATTTCCAATTTCTAGTTGTAGTTTCTTGTGCCTGCTACCTTCAGATTTCTTTCCAATTATATGCAATATGTATACAAATTCTCCAGAAACATACAGAAAAGATCTTGGTAGGAAATGGGATATCTATTGCAGATTTGAATATATTGGACCTTTTTTTCCCTCTTCTATACTTAACCAAATCCGCGTTTCTTTTTCCCCTTTACTCTCTCTTTCTCGTTACTTAGTCATTTTCCAAAAATGTCTCAATGTGCACGTTGGCCGACTCACGGGTTCAAATTTGCCCTCGTTTTTTTGTATCACAACTCCGACCAACCACTAGCCATTCGATGCCTAGCCACTTTTAAGATCGCAGATTCCCTGGTAGGCGAGCTCTATATTGCACTTGCATTGTTCTGTGACTTGTAAACAACACCCAGACCTCTGTGATATACAAATTTACTTCCACACTCCCACATCATACCCTCTTCCATGATACACAATTTGCACATGAAAGTTCTGAGACCTGCAATTTGACCTTCGGGTCCTCACGTCTCCTAGGGATCTATTATCACCCTGTTTTGAATCCCCTGCATCTGCTTTCCATATTTCACCATTTCTTGGAATCTCTTTCGTGCCTCCAATTCCATACTTACCCGACTTTTTCGCTTGCGGATTTCGGGATAGGCGGAGTACACTTCCAGTGTTCCTTGACCTGCAAACAACCCCCTGGCTTCCACGATATACAAATTGACTTCCAGACTCCTACATCAGCCCCTCTTCTGTGTTACACGGTATGCACTCAAAAGTTTCGATCAATACAATTTGATCGTCGAGGCCTCATGTCTCCTCGGGAACCCTTATCAACCTATTTTGAAGCCTGTTCGATCGCTTTCTACGACCATTTCTTGCAATCTCTTTCGCGGATCGTTGGGTTGGTGGGTTTAGACAATTTCCAATTCCTAGTTGTTTTTTTCTGTGCCCGACACCTTTGCACTTCTTTCCAAGTATATGAAATAAGTATATAACTTCTCCAGAAACATGCAGAAAAGATATTTCCAGGAAATGGGATATCTATTATAGATGTGAATATATTAACCCTTCTTTTTTGTCTTCTATACTTAAACCAAATTCTTGTTTCTCTTTTCCCTGTACTTTATCTTTCTCGTCACTTAGTCATTTTTCCAAAAAATTCTAGTTGCACGGGTTGGTGGACTCGCGGGTTCACATTTTCACTCATGCTTTTATATTGTGACTCCGACTGACCGCTTCCCCATTCCATACCCATCCACTTCTCCGACCGCGGATTCCCGGGTAGGCGGGCTCTATATTTCACTTCTATTGTTATGTGACCTGCAAACAGTACCCTGACTTCCACGATATGCAAATTTACAACCAGACTCACATCATATCGTCTTCCATATTACAGTCTACCTATCATCCCCTCTTCCATGGTACATATTTTGCACTGAAAACTTCTTAGGCATACAATTTAACCATCGGGTGCTCACGTCTCTTGTGGAACTATTGTCACCCCATTTTGAAGCCCGTCCATCCACTTTCCATACTTTGCCATTTCTTCGAATTTCTTTTTCGGATCATCGGGTTGGAGGGTTTAAGAAATATCCAATTCCTAATCATTGTTTCATGTGCCCGTGCCCTTTGCAATTAGCAATTAGAAAGTATATATAAGATGTTATTTCTAAGTATGAAATTAGCAATCGTTAATGCTAAAATAGGATTTGAGGAGATCTCCCATCAATACGCATAAAACCAAAATATTCGGATGCTTATATTATCCCTTCCGACTGTTAATTTCGAACATCATGGAATGCCATTTGCACGTCATCGGGTTGGTTCGTTCATGAAATTTTCAATCCTCAATTCTGAAAACGACTTCAACTGACCGTTTCCCTATTCCATACTTAGCCACTTTCCCAGAATTCCGCAAATATACAAATCTGCCACTGAACTGCCCCATCATGCTCTCTTTGGTTTTACACGTTTTGCAGTAAAAAATTCCGATACATAAAATTTGACCGTCAGACACTCACTTCTTCTGAGTATCCTTGTAACCCTATTTTGAATCCCATCCGACCGCTTTTTAGACCTTGCCATTCCTTCCTTTCTCTTCCCCGTCTCTGTCACCTTCACACTTGTCTATAATAAAAAAATGTTTATATATATATATATATATATATATATCTTGTTTCTAAATATACAATTAGTGAGCTTTAATTCTAACAACTCATCGTGCAGGAACCGTATAGATTGTCATTGATGAGCAAAAGGCTCGAGGAGATCTCCTATTAATACACATTAAACCAAGATTTGCGGAGGGTTATATTATCCCTTCCAAGTGTTGATTTCAAAATCATGAAATGTAGTTCGCACGTCGTCGGGTTGGCACGTTCACGAAACCTCCAATCCTTAATTTCTCTTTGTCGTTCCCGCCACCTTTGCACTTCTAAATATGCAATAAGTAAGATTTATTGCTAACAACTCATCATGCAACACCCATAGAGATTGTAATTAATGAGTGAAAAGCTCGAGGAGCTTTCCCATTCATAAGCATTGAACCAAAATTTGTGGAGAGTTGTATTATCGCCTCCAACTGTTCATTTCAACCATCGTTTGGAGCAAACGAATGTTCTCATAAACCTATGGCATCAAATCGACAACAGTTCTATGGAGATACAATGAACATCTTCGGGCACGAGGACCATAAATTCCAGTGGTCCGGGGCATATTCTTATTACTCATCCCCTACCACCCAGAACGATTTAATTTGGACCTCTGGGATTGCTTGTGCAGGTTATGTCCCTGAAGTTTTTGATTGTAAGGAGCCGATATCTTTGTGCGCTGATAGATATATTTCAGACCAAAGAATCATTCTATTGCGGGACCGCTCTTCTGTTTCTTTGTCACCTCAGGTATTCCGCCATATGTTAAGATTGTCGGAGCTAACATTGACGTTCAAAGGAGAAGATTCCAAGCAGTTCCTAAGAAATCATAATAACAGGTTGTACCTCTTGCCCGAGTTCTTGGAAGACCCGATGGTAGTTCCTAAAGATATCATAACCTTGCAGGTTAGTTCATTTAGAAATCCATTCCGAGAAATTGCCTAGCTGTTTACAAGAATAATGGGACAGGAGTCCACACCAACTATTTCTCACATGGCTCTTTATATTTTGTATTTCACAGTCAAGGAACAAGCCATTTTTTATTGGGGCAAGCTAATTTCCTATGAAATCCGTTCCCAATTGTCAAGCTTCAAAAAGGAGATTTTTTTTATATGTCATCCTATTTGGTTTTTGTGATATCACATTGCTGCTAGTTTCCAAAACTGTCTTTGTCCAAGAAGGTAAACTGGGAATTCAACCTAGTAATGTTCTGGTACTAGGCCTTGTGGAAGCACAAGGCATCCCACTGTTTTTATGAGGTTTTTAATGGCTTTGTGTTTGTTTTCAAAGTTTTGTTGTTAGGAGAAGATGCTCCCCGCATATCTGACCAGGTAACCAAGTTTTTGGACAGGAAGGGGGCACTTGAACATATGGATAATTACACTATGATAAGGATTTTTGGCTCCAGGGAAAAACCCGCTCTCCTTCCATGTCACATTACAGACATAATGTTTGTTACATAAGTAGCAAGGCAATACAAATATTGGTTGCATCTATTCCAAGAGAAGAGAAAAAATAGTTCATTCCTTTGCCTTGGAAATTTGGGGACTTCGTGTTGAGGAACGCCAACAAAATTGATGAATTCGTAGCCCATTTCAACAATTTGAACCTAAGATATGCTGAAATCCTAAGAGGGTTTGACCCTAATAATTTTTTTTTTACAACATTTACAAACACTTGGCTTCGACAATTCTTTTTACAAAAAACACCTTACCGAAAACAAAGACATTGACGGCAATGGTCCTACTTCTGATGTCGACAACCTAGACACACTGCAAAGCACCACTAAATTGTACAAGCAACAGGGAAAAGGCCCCGGTGAGAAGAGTGTTAAATCACCAAATAACACTCCCAAAAGTACGATATCTCGGAGCATCGCTCCAACGACCCACCACAACAACAAAGAAACTCAGAATTCTTCAAATGGAGGAGGAGATAATGACCCTCCTCACCCTAAAATTGATAGTTCTCACAAGCTTCCAGTGGACAAGAAGAGAAAAAAAATTGTGGGATAGGTGGAAGAGCCCGAAATTGAGAGTTAGAACGTGGAACTTGAGCCTGATATGGATAGAATATTTCGCTACCTTGATCATCCCGAAGACGCGGTCCAACATAGTCGTCCAATGGACATAGATGATACTGAAAATTTTGACGAAGATGAATCCTTCGTGTTCGAGAGCACTTTTTTTGACAGCCAGTCCAAAAAATTAATTATTGAAAAAAAAGATGTAAAAAATAAGAAAGGAAAATCTCGTTCAGAGGTTAACCTTGCAAAAATGCGCTCGTCCCAAATCTATCGACTTCACATAGCAACCGTAGATGTTCTTGATGATTCCATTGGAGGCATTGAGGTCGAGAATGCCAGGCTGAAGGACCAGGTCAAGGAATTGGAAGAAGCTTTGATTCCTATGCCATTGCTTGCCAATCCTTTGGAAATAGCCATGCCTACCACCCCTGCAGCCAAGTTAAAAGGATCCTCCAGCCTCCTCGCATCGTGTAGAGGATATGTGGAGAATAATATCAAGAAAATAATGGAATTGATTACTGAGGCGTGGGAAACATCACAAACCATGACTTCCCTTGGAATGATGGCACATAATTTGCTCGAACATTTGTAGGAGGATTTAAAATATGAAGAACATTTCTATTTAGACACGGTCCTTCCTTTTGGCACCATTCTCAACAACATGATAGAAATGAGAAAAAGACAACAAGATCTCCCATCCAAAAACCAGATCGCTCAATTAAATGCATGCTGGAAAGAAAAATTGAAGAACCTGCATCTCATTGTCCAGTCATGTGAACAAGCCATATCAAAGAAAGAAACATTATTCACAAAGCTAACCAGAATAGACTTAGTTGGAAGGACCACTGACTTCCAAGACCCCAACTTAATCGTCAACTCCTTGTCCTTAACTAAGCAAGCCTTTGATAAAAAAGTTGATATTTTTAAGGTGTTGTCTTTGGAAATTTTTTACATCATCCTTGAATATGGTCAAGATGACGTCGACAACTGGCTAGTCGACTATTCAGTACAGAATGAGGAAATTGATCAGGATTTGCATAATCTTTCTATCGAGTTCAGGGAATTAGAAAAGGAACTTTTCAACATAAAAATCCGGAATGAGATCAACGTCGCCCCAATTTGAAGCTACATTGAAGAATGGCTCGAAAGGGAACTAAAGCAGGTCGTCGATGAAAGGCAACATGTAGTTTCCATGATTCCAGTAGTCGTCGACGACATCAATAAAAAGGCATCAACAAGAAAATAGCAAAAGGGTTGATATGTACCATCACTGTAAGTATATACTGATCACATCCTGCTTTGTTTATCAACACAATTATTCCAATTTTTTAAATCGAAATGTCTAGCCAAAGACTGATACCTTTCAATTTATTCTTTTCAGGTATTACACTCTACCGTCGCCCACTTCTTCTTTCCACAGTCCTATTTCTTGTACATATTTCTCTTATGGTCTGCGAGAGCCCCAATCCCAGTCTATATGACAAACACATTTAAATTTCCAGGAATATGTAACATACAATATTATTTTTTGATATATTTCAAATAACACTGTTTTTTATCTCCTTTTATATTTATGTCCTCATAAATTTTTATCTTCCACTATGCTTATGGTCTGTGGGAGCCCCAATCCTAGTCTATATGACAAATGCATTTAAATTTCCAGGAATATGTAACATACAATATTATTTTTTGATATATTTCAAATTAAATTGTATGTCCTCATAAATTTTTAAATTCCACTATGTTGAATGTCAAGAAATTGTGTTTATTTAATTTGAATATAACTTTTTTTTTTTGTCCTGCCACATATAGAGACAAAATAGACATAATTTTTTAACATAGCAAAATAGATTATATACTTTCAAAAAATAAATGGGACTCTAGAGGCCACATGTCATTTACTGCATGGATACTACCTTTTCTTCATGCTTCTTGCCACATCTCCGCTGCAGTTTCCATGTGCCTCCGCTACTTTTCCCCATCCCTGCGCATTTATTCCCAATTCAACCCGACAAGGACTACGCTGCCACACAACACTTGTTTTAAATTTCCTTCTAACATAAAGTAGATGATTTCTATATAGACATGAATTTGTAAAATTTATTTCATCTCAACCTCAAGTTGTATTTTACAAGCACACGACATTTTGTGATAATTAATATTTTATAGTGATTAAATTTGAAGGACAACACCATTATTTTGTGTTGAATGGTAGTTTGTTTTAAGTTGAACCCTTTAACATTGAAGGGTTAAGAAAAATATTATCCTATAATTATAGTGTAAATATAAAAATTAAGTTTTAAAAAACGAAAGGATGAAATTATTCATGTTGTTTTTCTTCGATAATGGAGAGAGGGGCATGTTAGGCCACTCACCAAAGTTTGATTTATTTTAAGGCATGAATGAATGATTGGGGTCAAGTGATAAGCATATGTCCTAATTGATAAGCATTTGGGGTTAAGTGCAAGTTTTGGGTTATTTTTACTTAAGAGTGTCATTTTCGCGACAAAATAGTTTAATGAAAGTGCTTATGATTAATAGACTTGTACTTTAAAGGTTGTCTTGTAAGAGAATGTGGATCACTTGTAATGTGTATCATATCAAGCCTATAATAATGGTTCTCATGTTCAAAAGAACCTCTTTTGAGAAAAACAAATGAAAACTATTTTGAAACCTCTTTAAATTGTATAGTGCTTTTCAAGTTATGTAGTTTGCTAGTAGTGTCACATCACTTGAGCTAGACAATAACAACCACCTATGACTTCTTATGCCTAGACAATGTTGCTCACTAAGGATTATAACATGAGATCTCCTACTAATTAACATACTCAAGTAGAATGACAACTCAAGATGATTAGGAACTAAACATAGGGTTTATGTTAATCACAACAATATCCCTCTTGAACTGTCATTCTCACTACAACCAATTGTTGAGAAATGTAGCTCAAGTAGGAACTTCTTGCACAGGGTTCAATGTGAACATGAAGAAACTAGTTCGAGACATTTTATTAGTGAAAAATAATTATATATTGTAATTTCACTTTAAAAATAAAATAAAGTGAAAGTATAATGTTTTGAAGTCAACTAGTCTTAGGAATATAAATGAAATGTTCTAGAAGTTATGGAATATTAGTGACTTAGATTAGGATTTAATCTTAGCCGTACATCTCAAGATTGAGATAGGTGGCCGCTAGGATTGAGGAGATTAGTTATATTCTCTCAAAGCATAAATATGATATGATAGGAGAGGTCAATTACACACATCAGAACACAACAAGAGAGTTGGAACAGGGTAGAGTGCATTCAAGGAGAAAAGAGGAGTATACAGTCGAAGTGATCAACAAGTGCAACATTCCACAATGGATGTAGCATTGTTGTAGCAGTCCTTTCCTCATGCACAGGTCGTATACCCCAATATATAGTCATACATTATTGTTTGAGGTGATTTTATTAACCATACAACTAGTGGTTCAAAGAAGGATATAGAGGTCCCCTTGGATCAAAGGAATGAAAAGCTTATTCAAAGGATAAATCCCCATGTATGTGTTTTATTTCTTATGTTGTTCATTTTTCAGCTATTGTGTGATTGATGCAATGTTCACAAATTTTATTTTTTGGTTGTTAAATAAATTCTATTTTGAGTTATTTAATGAGAGAATACTAGGACAACAATCACCTAGGCTTGAAAATTTTACATGGTTTCAGAGCTATTTCTCTAATTGATATTCTCAAGGATTTACAACAATAAATCAACTATTGAAAAGAAGGAACAATAGTTAGAGGTTTTTGATATTTATTTTAAGGACTAATCTTTCAGATTTGGGAGTTTGTGCACTGGATCTCGAATATGCCCTTATCTAGCCTCAGATTCAAGGAAAAACTGGATGGCATTTCAAATTTCTTGTCATGGAAAGTGAGGGTTACACTCTTATTGGAAGAGAATGATCTCTAGGATATTGTCAAGGATGTTGTGTCTTCGCCTAGATATCCATAGTAGTTGGCAGATCAAAAGAAGACGGAAGTGAAGGCCAAGTGGATGGTCATGGATGCCATCAACGATCATTTGATCCCTTATATATCTGGGAAAAAAACAACAAAGGAAATGTTTGATGCCTTGTTAAACCTATACTAGAGTAAGAACCTAAACAGAAAGATGATTTTTTGAAACAAACTCAGATCCATAGAGATGACTAGATTAGAGTCAATCACTAATTACCTTATGAAGGTCATGAAGATTCATGATCAACTTGAAGCAAATAGGGAGAAGGTTTCAAATGTAGAACTTGTGAACATGGCATTGAATGGATTCCCAACTTCATGGGAACCATTTGTCAAAGGTATTTGTGCTTATGAGAACCTTCCTAACTTTGAAAGGCCATGAGATGAATGTATCTAAGAGGAGACTCAAATAGATTCAAAGGAAAATAAGAAGGGTGGTGATGAGAACCTATCCCTATTTGGTCAGACAAATAAGGGAAGAGGTAAAGGACCTAGCAAGGGTAAGGGAAAGAGCGAGGAGTCAACCTCACAACCAGGAAAGGACTTGAGTAAAATCAAGTGCTTTATTTTTCATAACATTGTCATTATGCATCATAGTGTCCAAATAAGAAGAAGGGTAAATTGAAGTAGTAGCAGAAGTAGGTAGAAGCCTCTCCAGAAACTCAGATGAATGAGTTTGTTGCCAAGTTCAAGAAGGATTTTTCGATGGTATCTTGACTTTCTACCAACATGGTTCATAGGAATGTGTAGTATGTGGACAATGGGGCATCTCATCATCATATGACATCATTCTGGCATTTATTTGCTAGTCTTATGAAGCAGGACTCAGGAGTGCAAGTTGAGCTTGGTGATGATTCCAAGTACCTAGTAGAAGGACTTGGTATTATTCCCTTATAGCTTGATTCATGTAACTCTTTAGATTTTGATGGTGTCTTGTTTGTTACAGGTCTTGAAAAGAATTTGCTTTCAGTTTTGGTTATGGAGGATAAGAGCTATGTTGTGGAGTTCCAAAATTAGTAGGTCCTCATTAGATTGAAGGAATCTATCCCAAATACATCACAAGTAATAAGGGTTAGAGAAGGTAATATTTATAGGTTGTAGGGTGAGCCTATTCAATCCCTAGTTCATAATATAGGTAGCTTGTTTGAGTTGTTTCACAAGAGGATGGGGCACCTACATCATAGAGTGATGCCTATTTTGAGGGTGTTAGTCACAAGTTTTCCAGATTTTAGTATTTATCAACAAAGAGTATGCAAAGGGTGCACATTTGGAAAGCATGCCACGGTTTCTTTCCCAAGTAGTGAGCATAGGTATAAGGATATTCTAGACCTAGTGAATTCATATGTTTGTGGACCAGTGTCAGTAGCATCAATTTCAAGAAGCATGTACTATATTTCCTTCATTAACAACTTCTCTTGCAAAACTTGGATCTACTTCCTAAATACCAAGGATGAGGTATTAGTAGTTTTTAGGAGTTCAAAGCTCTAGTTGAAAACCAAACATGGAATAATATCAAAGTCTTGAGATTGGACAATTGGAGTGAGTGTACCTATAAGGAGTTTATGGTTTTTGCAAGGAGGTAGTAATCAAGAGGGAGTTGATTGTTCCATACAACCACATCATAATGGAGTTGTAGAGGGGAAGAATTTATCCATCATAGGGGCTGCTAAGGCCATGATTCATGGCTATTACGTTTCGATGTTTCTTTGGGAAGATGCATGCAACACAACAGTCTACAACCAAAACTAGTTTCCTTACAATATCTTGGATGACGAGACACTAGAGGAAGCATTCGCTGGTGTGAAGCCAAATGTGAGTCATTTCTATATGTTTATTTTTCCAATTTATATCTATGTACCAGTAGAAAACATGATGAAGTTGGAATCTTTCAACATGAACGGTTTATTTGTAGGTTACAATGAGACTTAAAATGCCTATAGGGTCTATATTCTAGAGCAGAGGAAGACATTAATGAGTAGGGATGTAAATTTTGAGAAAGAATTTACATCTAGGAAGTCCCATGAGCCTATTCCAATGATAGAAGGTGAGGAGCAAGAAGCTATGAAGGTTAAGCAAAGATCACTAGTGATTTTTATAGAAATACAATAGCCTACAAGTGAAGAGGAGGAGACAATATGCCCTTCCACTTATGTCAGGAGACCTTGATGGTTCAATCAAACATTGAGGAATGATCAAGAGTATGTTGAGGCTCCTAGGAGCACTTTTAGGGAGAGTAGACCTCCAAATACTTTTCTAGACTACATGGAATTGATGAGGAGCAAGATAGATTCCAATCCTTACAATTTTCAGGAGGAATCATGGTGGGATTCCATGGTGGAGGATTATACCTCCATCATGAACAATAATGTTTGGGACTTACTGCCAAGATCGAAGGGAAAGTCAATAATGATTTATATATGGCTCTACAATATCAAGTATTTAGTAGATGGTAGCATTGAGAAGTTCAAGGCGAGGTTCGTGGCGAGATGGTTCTTCCAGAAAGAGGGAGTGGACTACGAGGAGACACTTTCTCTAGTCACCAGTTACATTTCCATTAGAGAAGTTATGTCCTTAGTTTCATTCATGGGATGGAGGATACATGAAATGGATATGAAAACATATTTCCTTAATGGGATCATTGAGGAAGAAGTGTACATAGAGTAGCCTTAGGTATTTGAGGTAAATGGGAAGGAGTCCCATGTTTGCAATCTTAAGATATTTGCAAAGTATGGGCTTCACCAAAAAAGAAGTAGATCCCAACTTATATTATATATTTGTTGGGTATAATTTACTTGTTTTAGTGTTGTATGTAGATGACTTGTTTGTTACATGTACATAGAAGCTCATTGTAGGGTGAAAAATGGACATGGAAATTGAGTTTGAGATGAAGGACATCGACATGATGCATTATTTATTGGGTTTGGAGGTTTGGCAAAAACTAGGGGATATTTTCCTTGGGTAGGGTAAGTATGCAGTTGAGATCCTAAATAGGTTTTAGATGGAGGAATGAAAACCTATGGATATACCCATGATCACTAATATGAAGAATATGATAACTTTATATTCAAAGTTGGTGGATCCTACATTGTATAGGAAATTGATAGGTTCCTTGATGTATTTGGTCAACCTTATAATAGATATATGTTTTGTAGAGAACATCTTAAGTCAATTCACGGTGGAGCCAAGGAAAGAGCATTGGGTAGTAACAAAACATGTGCTCAAATACTTGAAGGGAATAATGGAGTATGGTCTAAGATATCTTGGAGATGGTGAAGTGAAGTTGTAGGGGTATTCGGACTTGAATTGGGTAACCAATGTAGTAGATAGGAAGATAATTTCAGGATGCTACTTTAGCTTCATATCAACAACGATATTTTGGTTCAATAGGAAACATACTTTGATGGCACTTAACTCAGTAGAGGCAGAATACATGTCAACCCGTTTTACTAGTTGTGAGGCCATATAGCTTCACAAGTTACTTGCAAGATCATTTGATCAGGATTTGGACCCCACAATCATTTATTGTGATAATCATAGTTGTATTGAACTCTTTTAGAATCTAGTGTTTCATGATAGGTCCAAGCACATAGAGATCAAATATCACTTCATACAGGATACGATTCAAAATGGAACAATGAAGATCTAGTATATTCCTGCATATCAACATGTAGTTGATATTCTAACCAAGCCCTTAGCAAAAGGGAAGTTTGAATCATTTAGAGAGAGACTTGGATTGGTGCAAAATGCCTTCCTCACCAAGAAGGGAGTGTTGAGAAATGTAGCTTGAGTAGGAAATTCTTACACAAGGTTCAATGTGAACATGCAAGAAGTTGTTTGAGACATTTTGTTAGTGGGAATATTTTTATCTTGTAATTTCACTTTAAAAACAAAAGAAAAGTGGAAGTCTAATGTTTTGAATTCAACTAGTCTTAGGAATCTAAATGAAATGTTCTAGACATTCTAAAACATTAGAGACTTAGATTAGTATTTAATCTTAGCCATACATCTCAAGATTGAGATAGGTGGTGGCTAGGATTAAGAAGATTAGTTGCTAATATTGAGGAGATTAGTTATCTTCTCTCAAATCATAAATATGACAAGGTAGGAGAGGTCAATTACACACATGAGAAGATAACAAGAGAGTTGGAAGAGGGAAAAGTGCATTCAAGGAGAGGAAGAGGAGCATATTGCTAAAGTGACCAACAAGTTCAACAAGCCATACCAGTCATTCCACTGTTGTAGAAGTCCTTTCTTCATGCATATGTTATACACCCTTAGATATGGTTGTACATTGTTGTTTGAGGTGATTGTATTAATTGTATAGTTGTTGGTTCAAATCAGGCTACAAAGGCCACCTTGTAAGATTTGATAAAAGGAATGAAAAACTTATTTGAAGGAGAAATGTTCATTTTTCATTTTTCAACTTATTGTAAGATTGTTCATTTTTCAACTACTATGTGATTGATGCAATGTTTATAAATTTAATTTTCTGATGTTAAATAAATTCTATTTTGAGTTATGTAATGAGAGGATATTAGGACACTAGTCACCAAGACTTGAAAAATTTACACCAACCTTCTCTATACAGGAATGACATTCTCCAACTCTCATGTAATTTCAGCAACAATACTAGAAATGTCATAGAACAATGACAATGGATCCTATATCTGAAGTTGGGGATGAGGATGATGAGAAGAGGAAGAAGAAAAATCCCCTCCAACACACAAAATGGAATATATATACTCACGTGCATGAGAAGTGTGTGTTATTGATACACCTTTCAAAGATGTATTTAATGCAAACACATATTAATTAATTTGGAGATTTATTAGCTTGACACTTGTTGAGGTAGCTTTTGTCCTTTCAACCCTCTTTCCCTCTAGTTGCATCATAGCCCCTTCATGCTCCGAGCAAATCATCCCACATGAACCTTATATTAATATAGCTTTACATAATTCCAAGATGATGATGTTATCTCTTGTGCCCAATTTTTGAATAGAATAATACCCTATATATCTAATTATATACTACTAGGGCCTTGGCCTTATGTTCCCACTAAGAACTTGAAACACACACAATTATTTGTAGATATAAATCCTAGGTGCTTGTTATGATGATATTTACCTTCCCCTAAGTCTCACAAGGTCTTTGAGACAAATAAAATGAATCAAATTAAATATTCTATAAATATCATTTCTATACTTGAATGTAGTGGAAATGAAAGTACCAAAATCATTAAATCATTATGGTTTTTGTAAGCTATGAAGTCTTGAAGAATAATTAAGTTATGAAACTAAGTAAAACTATGTCTTACATTATTAAGAGTAGGACATGTTAAAAGGAAGTGGTTCTCATTTATGACCACCTTTATATCAAAAATTTTAGAAATGTTCTCATCCAAAGGTGTTTTTGGGTTAATCTAATGACTAGTTTCAGTATGAAGGTCTTGTGCATTGGTTTAATCTTAGCAGTATTTATTTTGTTTTTTAAGCTCATGATGTTGGAAAAATAGTTTTGATTGACCAAAATAGGAATGTGTTGGTAGCCAATTCAATTTTTTCTATTGTCCTATAAGCTGCCTACACCTATGTCTTCCGAACTTCAAATTGTCGTCGCATTTTTCAAATAGACGATATTTCGTTTCTTGCGATACTTACAAATTTGTTTCCCTTAAGTTTTCACGAATGTAAGCGTGAAAACTCCTCCATCGTTATTTGAACTGTCATGATCTTTTATCGATATTTTCTATGGCACTTACCTTTGGTTTATCGTTATGTGGCTGAAAGTATTTTCGAGCTATGCTTATTTGGACATTCTTATATTTGCATAACTTGATTTTATTAAACTTGTGAGGCATTGATCATATAGACTTATATGTTTCGTGACTTGCCTAGTTATTGAATTGCATAGGGGTCATGGTTTATTTTTGTTTTTATATATATGATATGATCCTTATAATAATCTTTTTATGGCTCTTGGCTTGTAAGTTTTATAAGTGGCAATTGGCACATGGTTTAAAACTTTTGATTAAACATTTATCCAATGGTGCATGGTTAACATTTGGGTTTGATTACACATTGAATATTTATGGTTTGAAAAACTATAGTTAATGGCACGTTGGTATAACACCCACCGTTTAATTCTTTGGTTGGCCGAATGATAAGGTTTTGAACTATGTTATGATTGATTGAACAGATGTGGAATTTGTCGGTTGTACTATGCCATAACTATTATGCATGGTGGTGAATAACTCCACCACCCTCGCATGCGCACATTAATGCTTCCCCTTTGATCGTTCATTGCTGTTAGACCTAATGATTCTGCTCCTGTGCATTGGTAAATTTGAATCAAACCCTTACCATGTGCTCGTACCATGGCCCCAGTCATGAGGGCTGAACCTAATGGTAGTCAGGCTCTGTTGATGTTCGACAGTGCCCGCAGTGACCTCGAGGAAAATGGGTGGCTTCCGTTTATACAAAAATTCGAGGGTTTTAACCTCTGCGTAGCCCGACAATTCGCCATGACCTTTGATGGATGTCGAGCCAAGGTCGGCGATGTTCAATTGCAAATTGACGAGCAGTTTATCAATCTTGCTACGGGTTTGCCTGCCACTGGACAATGATGGTCCAAGAATTGCAAAGTAGAGGAGGTCCCTTGGACACTGCTCTTCCAGTCACGTAAGGTTACCTCCTGTGATAAAGGTTTGCCAGTGACCATGCTTAAACAACGTTGGCATGATTTATTGATGATAATCAAATAGTTTATCACCTGCAAAGGTCGGTACGAGTTTGTTTTCTTACACCACCTTCGTTTGCTTATGGTTTTTATGGGTTATCAGCTCAACTTGCCCTATTATTTGCATAGAAGCCTGTTTAAAATGTCAAAGAAATACAAAAGGAACCAGGCTAATAGTAGCCTTTTTCATTATGGGCTGGTTAAGATTATTGTTGTCTGTCATTTGGGGTTACACGGAGATTGTTGGAGCAATTTCCTTGCTCGGAATGATTTTGAGGATTCAAACCCTCCACAGGTTGACAAACCTATGGTGAGCGAGGACAAGACTATACCCCCACTACCCTACAACATCCTGTTACCTAAACCCTTGACCGACTCACCTATCGACCTACCCCACACTGTGACTAAGAATGCTGAGACTATGAGAAAGAAGCCCAAAGCCAAACCCACTGTAAACGCCAAAGGCAAAAAGAATGCCCGTTTAATTTCTCGGATGGCAAGAAATAGGCCAAAACCTCCTGTCGATCCAAACCCTATCATGTTGAGTGAGGACTCCGATTCGGAAGTGGAGCGTTTCTTGGCTAGCGAATACCCCTATTCACAAGGTTTGTGTGCTGACCCTTCGTATGACTTTGTGTCAAACCTACCCCCTTTCCCACAGGACGACCCTAACTACCCTGGCATTAAGTTTCCTTGTGAATCCCCCGGTCATCCATCCAAACCCTCTCCTGCTCTGTCTAAACCTACAGTGCCACCCTGTGATCAATGTAGCTCGTGGTTAGAGAGATATTATCTTGATGTTCCGATTCTACAGTCAAGAATTCACTCTTTGGAGGACCAGGTTGCCCTGCTTACCGGTCAAAAGGCTAAGATACAAGCCACTGATAAAAAACAAAGGACGACATGCTCCATCTTGTTTAAAAATGTGGAATCAGCTACATCGGTCGTGAATTCTAAGTTGGCATAATTTGAGCAGCCTCATAAATGTATATGTTGATATCGCTTGTTTATATAACGAATTCGAATTCTTTTTGAATAGCTCTGTTTACAGCATTGATTGGCTCTGTCACATTGTATGCATTCTATACATAGCTTTGTTTTGACTAAATGGAAGTTCGTTTTCCCAGTTTAGCTTCGATTGGATTTTCATCGATTTGATTGATCTTGGTGTGGATTTGATTTGTTTAATTTAGTTTAAATGAATGCTCTGCTGTCAATTGAAGTCGTTTGTATCTATTCTAGACACAAGTTGTTTCTCATATTTCAATTTTGAACACAATCACATTTCGATTCGATTTGGTTATAATGTATACGCTATGATTGGCAATGATTTTGATATGGTTAATTGTTGCGGTTTTATGTCCCATATGACTTTCGACCAACAGGAATACAATTCAGATCATTTCCAATGTCACTCTGTACAATGCACCCAAATCGTGAATAGATTCAATTCATAACGGTTATACCGAGCCGATTATTACGCATTGGTTTACTGTTGGTTCCACCATGTTATCAGTTGGATTCATATTGCAATGAATATGTTGTTTGAATTTGATTCGTAGAACGAGATTGACTATATCTAGATTCACGATTTGTTTCCATATTAAACTCAGTCGTGATTTGTTTTGATTATTTTCCCAGTTTGCAATTATAACTTTTGTTGATTCTATTAAGATTGCGTCTGTTGACTGTGCAAGGATTTATCACAAATTTGGTTGGGTTGATGCTGTTATGTATGATTTCGTTTACACATAATCAAATCAGTCTTTCTATCTGTGTATTCGATTAAACGATATGAATTTTTTGTTATATCATTATAGCTATAACGAGTGGAAAATGGTTGTGTTGGATTAGATCATATCACATACGATATGACTCATTATCGATTTCATTTGGATATGAAA
>ML803237.1:35487-48797 GCA_009831015.1 Picea engelmannii | reverse complement strand
GGTGTAATCAATAAGCAAGAAGGAAAGAGGGAAATTAGAAAATGAAAGAGGTTAGAACATAATTAAGGTGCCTGTTTGAATTGAGCAAGTATGTTGGAATATTTGTGTTTGTTATAAAATCCACCACAAAATTCGTATAAGACGTCAACCATCTCAACGATTGGAGTGGAAGCCACAAAACCAAATCCAAATTGTTCATGGGAAATTAAAACCTAAAGGTTTATGTTAGAAGGGAGATAGTCACTCATTAAACCTTAAGGTGAATAGTAGTTTGTGGAACAATATAAGGCTGGTGAGCTTAACCATACTAAGGGTATTAGAGAAGAGAAATCAAAGTCTTTTCCAATTGTGAAGTGTTATATAAAAAAAATATAAAATGACATTTTCAAAGTTCAAGTTAATTAAAAAAAAATCATAATGTTCAAGTGAAAAGGTATAAAGGGGTTGTTCAAGTTATTATACTGCCAGAGGCATGGAGGTAGTATATAGCAATGCATTAGCATTGACTTTCATATTAGTTTTATGTTGACTTAAAAAATGTGTATAAATTTTAATGTTGAACATAACAAATAAAAAAATAAAAAAATCAATATAACAAAATTGGTATTTTTATGACCTCTCATTGGTCAATAAATTGATAGTGTTATTGCAACCTTCACTTCATTCAAGGTTGGAAATTAATTTTGACATGACTATATATGAGTGCCATTTTCTTATAAGTTACAACTAAGACTCTTTTTTATAACAAATAAGACTCTCTCTTTTTTTTCTTTTTTTCTTTTTCCAAATGTGTAGTTATGAAACCATTTTTAATTCTTTTGGTAATTTACCATTGACCTATGAAATAAGACTTTTTTATTTTTTATTTTATTTTTTATTTTTACTTTTCTTATTTTTCCAAATGTGTAGTTATGAAACCATTTTTAATTATTTTGGTAGTTACCATTGACCTATGAAATAAGACTCTTTTTTTTTCTTCTTATTTTTCCAAATGTGTAGTTATGAAACCATTTTTAATTCTTTTGGTAAGTTAATTGATAGCTACGGGGTTAGAAATCCAATGGATCTGGTGGTAGGCTTCCCATCCATTTTTTTGGCAGACGTGATTTGGCATATGGTTAAACTTGTCAAGACAATCTCTATGAACTCAAAACCTCCACTATACACTAAAAAATGCTATTCAAAAAACCAACTACTTATGGAGACATATGATAGAAACGCTGGGCTCCAAAATAAATTTAGTTTTTTTTTAAATGACATATTTTAATTATAGAAATAGGCTAAATAACTCACACACCCTCTGAGAGGAATGAGAAACCTCAAAAGCAAAGGAAACTTGGTAAGTTTACATAGATTTAAGTAAATTTTCCTTTATTATCTTCAGAGGCAGTATATCGCAGCCTGCTGCACTTGTTTAATTCCAAGGAAGTTCCAAGAGATTTACATAGAATAAAGGGGGAATATTACACATAAAATGCCAAGGGTTAACACGTAAAGTGCAAAGGGTTAAATAAAGTATTAAGGTGTTTTTTAAAATATAAAAATTGAAAGAAAAAGGTGGTAATAATGAATATAAAAGTGATAAGTCTATGTCTATAGTGGAACTGAGAGGTCTACGACTTGGGGGGGCGCTATTTTTGTGGTAAGGGTTGAAGTTACCAAAGTTTTCTTTAGAAATAGTGTTTAGGGATTCCTCAGCATTTATGTTTGAGAGTTTTTCTGGCACCCTCCCATTCCCTTTTGGAAAGTTTCATTCACGGGTTATCATTTCCATTTTCGTCGACATAATTCTATCATGAGTGATGATAGGTCTCTATCCGGTCTTTATTATTATTATTATTGTCTTATAATTTTTGAAGATTTGGTGGACTACAGTGGCAATAGCTCAAATCCCTCTCAAATATTTCTCTCTTAGGACGAATATGACAAGCAGTGCTTTGGTAATGTGGATCAGGTCAATGAGTCAGAGAAAGGAACCCCTGGAGCTGGGTTGTCAGAAACCAGTGGATGTGATATTTCTCTTCCTTAGCCCATGCAAGATGGAAATTTGGCTAGTTTAGTTCCCTCTCCTAATCACTGAGACCAATATGTCCAAAATCTTGACGTTCTTTCCCCTCTCTCTCTCAAAAGGTTCCAAAGGAAATTAGTAAACTCATAAGGTATCAAAAGGTAGGTAGAAACAAAAGAAGTGATTTAGAACACAGAAGGATAATGTGATAATGGTGGTCGGGGAGGACGTGAATATTTTGGATATTCCAGAAGTGCTTGACATATCAGTAGTTGGTCATTTTTGTGGCAAACTTGTTCACTGGGCTTCCCTCAAGGGTTGGTTAGAAGAGAATTGGGCCCCTCATCTCGGTTATACCCTAGAGTTACATGTTTTAGTAAGGGGTTGGTTTTGTTTTTTGTTGAAATAGACTCTAGATGCAATGATTCTGCTGGGACATGATTGGTACTGGGGTCCTTTGGGGCTAGTTCTGAAGTGATGGAGTATAGATTTTGACCTCGCAAGAGAACCTATCTCTGTCTATAAGGCATGTGAAATTTTGCTGAGCCTTCTGTTGGTATTTTGGAATGAATAATTGTTGTCTTTGATTGGGAATAAGATAGGACTTTTGGGGCTTTAGAGCCTAATTGGAACTCCAAAACTGATAGAAGATGGGCTTGGATTCAATTGGAAGTGGACCTAAAAGATGGGCTTCTGGATGAAATTGAATTGGTTTTTGGAGGTAGGACCTGGATTCGACAGATTGATTATTAGAAGCTTCCCTTCAAATGTTTCTCCTGTCATGAATTTGGGCACATGCATATTTCATCCGAGAAAGTGTTTTCTCCTAGGAAGTTGTCGAAAAAAGTATGGGTAAAGAAGTAAGAGGAGGTGATTTCAATTGATGATAAAAATAAAGGCATGGTTTTTTCATAGGAGGTAGTGCATCTAGATGGCATGAAAGCGTATATTAAGTGGGAGTATTCAAAGGATAAATTTTAATGGATATTTCTCCCTTGGTCGTGGCAGGGGGTTCTCTTGGTAAGAACCCTACCCCGTCTTTGCTCTCTCCTGTGTTATTTCCGGAAAAATATGAATATGTTAAGGGCAATTTGAAAGCCTCTTATTTAATTCTAGTGGATGAAACTCCAATAATTTCTCATGCTCCTTCCCCTCTGCCTTTTCCACCTCATGTTGTGAAGAATCCTTCAATCAAGGACCCCTCTTTACAGTCGTCTATTTTTCCTATTTTGGATAAGAATAAAAAGGAGGGGGAGATGTCTCTTTATGATGGGGTCCCTTCTTAGCCAAGTTTTCATGAGGATATTGCTCCCAAAAAGGGATACAATCTTAGATCCAAGTCTAAAATCAAAGATGATTCATCATCAATGGGAGGTCTGGCTATTGAATTTTCCCCTACCCCATAGGTTGGGAGAAAATACCATCTGTCAAAGGCACAATGGAAGACTGTGTTGGATATAAAGAAGGGAAAACAATCCACTATTCAGAGGTCCCTTGGAGCAGGGAAAGCCTCAATAACGGATCTCCCATGATGTGCATTTCATTCAATGCTTAGGTGGTTGGGGGTGCTTCAAATTTAACATCCTTCAAAAGATTCGTTAGATTCCATAACCCGAGAATTATCCTCATTCAAGAAACAATTATTGAAGGTGATAAACCTCGTGTAGCTTTTGAGATTTAGTTAAAGCGTTGATCTTTTTTCACTTTTGATGTTGTCAATTTATTGGGTGGTTTGTTGATAGCATGGAGTTTGAATTTCCAGGATATTTCGTCATCCAATTTGAGTTCATCCATTGCATACACTGAAACCTTTCCAACAATGTGAAAATTGCCTCAATTTGATCTCGTATGTGGAAGTTATGCCTCCCACAAGTTGACCTACCTTGTTGACCACCATTGTACATGTGGATGCCATGTCATGCCCCATTAATCACACATGCGGGGCTATCCATATGTGGAATTTCAAGAATATTCTAGAAGGTCCATTATCACTAATTGAGGGTTGAGGATACAAAACCCCTAACCCTAGATGAATGTCAAACTATGTTAAATATCGAGCCACTAGGAAGAGAAGGGGTTCCATTATCTAGCATTGTACTTGTTCCATAGTTGAGAAGAGCATCTAGGAGTGGGATTTGAGAGCATAACGGAGGAGGAAGTAGATTTTGTAGTAGTCATGTCATAGGAAACTCCATAGTGAGTGCCCCTTTCTTTGTATTTACATATCATAATGGAAGAAAAGAGAGAAGAGCATAGGCATCACCTTCTAGATGGGTTTTCTACCATTACGAGTTTCCTATGATACATCTTGTGTTCAATATTGTGGATGGTGTTTTTATTTACTTATTCTTTCATTTCAATTTCAATTATTTCATAAATTCAAGAACTAAGCTAGTAATAATTGATTTAAGATATAAGGAAATAATTTGCATAATCTAAGATTTCAAAATATTGCAAGATATTTTTTGATGATCTATTCAAGTGGAATATACATGAAATTTTAAAAATCAATGATGAACTAGAGCCTTTATCTACGAAGTTTCATGGAAACTTTTCACATAGAGAATCTAGCTAGTAGAAAAATCACATAAATCTTGTGAGAGAGAAAAGAGAAAGATAGACAAGCTTGTGAGAAAGACTGAAAAAAAATGTATTCACTGAGCATAATAAATGAGTAATACACATGCAAATATATAATCCAAGAGAAGCAATGCACCGATCTCATGGAGTACATGCACCATAGGAGTGATCTAATGGAGATATGGAAACTAACTCATTGTAACGGGAGTCAACTGCTAGCTAGTCTTAGTTAATTGTTTAAGATGAAACAATTTAACTAAGTGACAAGTGTGGAGACCAATAATAGTACATGCATGCAAAGGAAGTGTGCCCTCATGCCATAAAAACTAGGAAATAGATGCATGAGTTGTCTTCCACTAGTCAACTGAGGTCAATTGAGTCTAAACTGAAGTGATAATGCACCCTATTTTAGAGGAAGTGTAATGTCCCCGACCACCAACAGGTCGGGAAACGCCACTACTCGGACACTTCACTTAGCTCTGATACCAATTTGATACCAATTTGTAGCATACCTAGCCATAACCTGTTGGGCTATGCCACACAAAGATACTTGCATAAAAATATACACATCCATATAAACATAGAATGACTATTCTACATATATATAACATATTAATGCAGAAATAACAGTAAAAAAATACATGCAGTAGTTACAGGAAGAACCCATAAAATAACAACATATATAGGCATTACTCATCAATTATAACACATGTACATATACACAACATGTAAATGAACATAAAAGTGGTACTTATATTTTAATAGGAGACCACCAACTGCGTGCAGACCTTCCACGAACCTCCCAACCATAGACCACATTGTTGAACACGCTCAATAGTGGGTCACCCCCGAGTTGGGACTAAACTCCACCGGGCAAGGGATTCCTAGGCTAGGCAAGATAAATAGGAAAGTTGCACAAAAAAACAAGAAGTCACATAGTTTAAGAGGAAGGATTCTCTCCCAGGAGTCATTTACGCCCACTGCTCACAGAATCTCATTCCCCACATGCCTGTCCCACCCCAGGAGTATACACCTTCACTGTCATACAGTCCATCGGTTGTTGCACCTCCCTTACCTTGGGTTTCAACAAGAGGTCGGACTAGAATTCTCAGATCTCTGTAGCAGCTACTGGACTCCCTCCAGGAGAACTCACTTCCTCAACACACTCTATCACCTAGAGAGAGTTGCTCACATGCCTGAAAACCTACTTCTTCAAGCAGCGTCAACTCAATTCCATCACGGCGAGGACAACAAAAACAACAACAACATTCCCTAAGACACGGTTGATGACAACGACAAAAAATGGGTATGGACACCGAAAACAAAAATAGCCAAATGCTAATACACAACACGGCTCAGGTGAATACAAAATGCATCCAACTTTACATGAGACACACGTGATAACTCAAGTACCACAAAATGATTCCAAAGTGCGTACTAGATATAGAGGCCGACGATGGAGGCCAAGCGAGTTAGACGAATGGTGGAAGAATGGGGAGAAAACCCCCTAACAGGTCGACTTTCCAACTATAACTGCATGCGCCCCAGTCGACACTTGTCTTCCTGTAGCCACATGCATTCCACTTCGCACTTGTTCCCTTTCCCAAGAACTTAGGAAAACATTGTTCATGTCCACCTTAGCCTTTAGGAAATAATAATAATAAAATATTATTCCCTTAGAGGCAAGCCCTCTAGCTTAGCCTCTAGGCCTAGACACTTAGCCCCCTCCCTCACCCTACCTAGTGGAGCTTAGTCCCCCATCACTCTCTCTTTGTGGTCGGTCTACACACAACGATGTATAATTTTTATTAATGATTTTTCATAATTACATATACAAAACAAGCTCATGGCCTTAACATCCTAGGCTCTCTGGCCTAATCATCACATAAGCCTCCTAGCTTATTATAACTTGGCTCACCAGCCTAACAAACATGTTTACAATTCATAATTACAACTGGGGCTCTACCGAGGATATTATAGGAAGCACCCTAAATTTTAGGAGTGTCTTTGTTGGCACAGGGGCAGACCCATAGTTCAACGCTACAACAATACACCAACAAAACCCTAACTATGGGCCCTTTCGGCAACACCTACGAAGAAGATGAAGTCTCACCCGAGGTAGAGGCAGGGGTGGTTGCAGGACTCCAGTGTCTGTAACCTTAGTCGGGACATAGATCTGTGATTGTAACACCTTAACAGAGCACTTAGCAATTATGATTCATCAATATTCAGTCTTAGTTTACAGCGCAACTAAACCCTAACAACAGATCAATGCAGTATTCACATAGATTCAATAGACTCAAGAACTAAATATACCAACATAAATTAGATCTAGCATTCATTCACATTATTCGACACAAAACCATCATATCAGATTCATCTATCATCTAACATCGCACTAAGAATTGAATCACATAAACAAAAGAACAACCAAGAAGCACAAAGCATTCACAACAAAGTATATACGTGGTTCACCCCCACCCTGGGGCTACGTCCACCAACTCTTCATCTTCTTTATTACCTTCTTTCAATATTCTTACATGCACAAAGCCTCAAAATCAACTCCGCAGAGGACAGGAGATCTGCACACCTCACTAGATCCTCCTTCCTTGAGTTATATCACAAAGCCTTCCACAGTCTCTTACAATCACTTGCACTTAGCTTTGCAAGCCTCACACAATATGAACAAAGCCATTACCACTTAGTACTTAGCACTCTGACCTCTTCTTACATTGACTAGCTACTTATTTATACATTACAAAATAGGCCTAAGCATGGGTAAACCCATGGGCTGACATCCCCATACCCATTACATAAGCCCAAAACCCAAAAAGGCCCTAAAAAGGGACTGAGATATCGTGATCTCCACTTCGATTTTCACTCCACCTTTGACATCCTGTCGAAGTATCAAAATGGTCAAAACTGACCAAGGATCCTCAAAACTTGGTCAAGGGCCAACATGCCCCCACCACTCACCTGTGACTCATCCCAAGTCACTTTGATCTGGGTAATTCTTCCTCAAAATCCTTGAGCTTGACTCGAGTTTCTTCGACCTGTTGTTGTGCCATGGCCTCCTGCTCAATGAACTCTTGGATTACTGCTTCGTTGAAAGGTACCTCTAAGCGCTATTTAGCTGTAGTGATGACTTTCTCAAGTTCTTATCCTCGACCTTCGATCTCTGTGAATAGTTGGTAAGCCTCATCAAGTATTGGTTGGAGCCTCTGAGTTACTTCCATGACTCTACTTTGAATGGTGTGGACATGCTGCTGGGCAACACACTGTTCTTGGGATCGCTTCATCCTCTCAATGGTTGACAGGGGATTCAAATGTGCCTGCACCGTTTCTGCTTGCTGCTTCGCTTCCTAGAGTTGTGACTCCAGTGCCTTCAATTCATGATCCTTAGTAAGTTGCTCATAAGTTTTGGCACTGCGATTAATCAACTGTTTACATTCCATGGCGAGGCCCTTAATTCTTTCAAATGTGCCTCGGGCAGTCACTTCTCTTTTATCTCACACATCCTGTGGATTACTGGGCACTGTTCTTAGCTCCATATCTCTTATTCTCTATTGAAGCTGTTGGATGAGTTATGTGAGTTTCCCTACTTGGTGTTCTACTGGTTCTTCCTCGTTTTGTTCCAAGCCCGTCACAGAGCGAAGTGCTCTGTTGACTGCTTCTTTTACTCCAATATGCTCTGTGAGCAACTTTTCTTTCTCCTGTTGGATCTGCACTCTTTCTTCTTCGAAATTCACTTCAAGGGCGTCCTTCTCTTGTTGCATGATCCTGCATTGCTCGATAACTTCCTCCCATGCTTGTTTCAAGGCTGTTGTGGCCTGGTCTTTCTCAGCTTGTGCTCAATGAAGGTGAGCTTTAGTCACATCAACCAGTCTGCAGAGTTGAGCAGGCTCATCTCCCAACTCTGGTTCTTCTAAGGGCGGGGGTGCAATGGATGTTGCGCGGCTCGAATAAAGGGATTGTTGTACACCTCTTAGTTCTGCTTCAATTCTATCGTACATGGCTTCGTGTTTTTCTTTGCTTCTTTGCAAAATCTCTTCTGAGGCATCTCCTACAACTAAAATAATGAAATTGAAGTCGTCGACCATGAGTACATTCTGCATCTTTGGCTTATTGGATTTGGACTTCTTCCATGAGGAAGGTTTCATGGGGGAAACCTTCCTTTTCTTAGATGGATCAACATCATCATGGGGGTTCTGTGGTGGTGTTACTTCATCTTGCTTATCTTCTGCTTGTTCTTTTTCCTCTTTGTTCACTTTTTCATCACCTCCTTTGCTAGGTGACTCAGATGAAATCTCTTCTGATGAGATGTGTACTTCTTGTACATCTTGCTTCTTCTTCTTCTTCCTACTGTAGCTTGGGGCATCATACTCTTTGTGAGCAACCATCGGGTTTCCAATGAGGTCTGAGTCAGACAACTCTACGGGGTCAGTAGGGATAAGGAGTTCTGCAGGCTAGTCTTTAATGATTTCTTCCAGGTCCTCTGTAGTGAGCTTGTAGTAGTAATGAAGTTCTTCTTTTCTTTCATCAATGCATGCAGTAATGTGGATAAAATGCCTATCTGCACGGAATTTCATAAGAGGCCTAAACCTTTCCAGGGTGCTCGACGTCATACAGGGGAAGGACTCAATAAATCTCCTAAGCTGCAGGTAGTAGGTATGAAATACTGTGTTTGACTGCCACTGCTTTCCCATATCGCTCGAGTACCAGAGCGTGGTGAACTTCATAGCAAGTGGATAAAATGGCTTGATCTTAGGGAAGGTCGCACCTTCCAGCATCTCCTAAGTAGTAAACATGATGAGGATCATGAGCCAACGAAGTGAAACTCATAGCCCTGATCCTGAGCTTCGCGGAAATCCAGTTCGAGTTGGTCAACTAGGTACTTTGCCCAGTTCATTTGTAGGCCTTCCATGCATTTCCCAGCGAGGTCAATGACAGACCCTGTAACCTGCGTGGGTTTGTTCTTTCTTACTAACTTTTTTGCAATTAATTGGCATGCTAGGTGCACTACGCCATTTTGGATGGAGGCTACCTTGTAGCCTCATGTCCCCTTCTCAACATCGCCATATGTTTCTTTAATCGTCTGTGCCAAGGCGCGATCTACAATTTTTCCTGGGAGAAGTCTTGTGGGTCTGTTCCCTGCATGCTTAGTCCAATGATCCTATGGATCAATGCCAGATCTATAGTGATAGGTATGTCCAACCACATGTAGCCACCATGGAAGCACGACAACATGAGATTAATGCAGGCGTTAACCTCCTGGTGCCTTCCAAAATGTGGAATCTTCATTACATTCAAAAGGGTGGACTACGCGAGGTTCATGGTCCACGACTGAGGGATGATCTTCATCTTCTTTCCCTTCATCTTGGTCAGATATTTGTGAGGTGCGAGCATGCCATAGCTCTTACGGTCTCCCAGGTTATAGTCGCTAATATTCAAGGTTGGAATCCTTTCTAGCTATGGTCTAACTGGGTGTATCCCCTTCGAGATATACACAGTGATGACAGTGTAGTCGAAGTAACTCGAGACACTGTCGCGACTCGCTACACTAGCCAGGGGTGGGATGTACTTAGGTAGGATGGACAGTAATAACTTCACCTTTTCCAAGTCATCTCTATGCTTGGTTCTTTTCTCAGTCGCAGCTCGGGATGGTATGGATCCGTGAGCAGTCGACGGGGAGGATTTCACTCCTCTCATCGATGAAACTTGTACACCTACAGACATTACTCTTTTAGTCATGAGGTCGATGAGTATATCCTTCACAGACTCTTCGACTGCACTAAGTTCTTCAGACATACACACTCGTAGTTGACTATCTCAGGTTGAAGAGCAACTACTTGATGCAATGAGACAGATGGCGATAGATCGATGATCACTGCGTGAAATCAACAAATTGGTGAGCTCAGATAATCATGGGTGGAAAAAGTGTTCTCAGTGAAAGGCTTGATGGAATAAGTAGACAACTAGGTAACAGATCTTTCCAACGGGCGAGAAGCCTTCATTAATGCAGTTATGTCCATTATGACGCGGTCTTAACGGTCTTATGGCGAGCTTTCTGGTCATAACTGTTGTTCTAACCGTTTAGGTCATTGGGCTAACGGTTATAATGACTCCAACGGTTATATTGCTTCACCATGGCGAAGTGTCATGCCATGTTGTACTGATATCCCAATGAAGTTCAAATTCTGGAATCCTTCCTTCTGCACAGTTCCTTCTGGAACTTTCTGTAACTTTTCTATCTTTGCTTTCTTCTTATTGATATTTCTAGCCTTCTTCCTGGTGATCTTCATCTCGACATTCCTCTTTCCATTCTGATTCTGATCTTCTCTGGGCATAGTAACTCCACACTGTTGACGGTCTTTACTAGGGTTTAGGGGCAATACTTCTTCTTTGTCTGGTGTAGGTGCTCTACTTTACTGTACATATAGGTGTCTCAAGTCCTCGTGTATCCTTTCAACTTCGACATCCAAGTTTTTGGTTCTAAATAACTTCAACTTGTTCTCCTGTTCTTCAATCAAATGTGCGATCCTCCTAGTCATGAAATCTTCTAATTCTTGCTTCTTCTGCTCTAAGACTTACTCTTATTTTCTTCTGGCTTGATCCTTTTCGATCCAAGGTTTTCCAAGTAACATAGCAAATGGGGCGCTGTTCTCAATAAATTTAACAACCTCAAAATATTCTTCTATCAAGGTTCCATGAGCACTCATGGATATCTGGGTAAGTCTTCCACATAGGGTTATCAACTTTCCTCTAAATAATCCTATTCCTCCCAATGAAGGAATCATAGAAGGATTTCCTAAAAGTTCCCAAGTTCTTTTTGTAATGATATTCACCTGTGTTTCCTCATCCAGAACGCAGTCAATGTTGAAGTCTCCTATTCTTGTTTCTATGCATTATTTTTCTTTGAATATATCTGGTAAGTTGATGCTTCTATGATCTTTTAGGGTTTCTTTCATTTGCAATAGTACAATTTCTGATTCTTTCCAGGGTTCTACCATAGTCTCAGTTTCTTGATCTTCCTCAGGTTTTTCTTGTCTCATATTCATTCTTTCAACCTTAGCAATCATTCTAGGGCAATCCAAAACTTCATGATCCATAGATTTACAACAAATACAACTAAGTCTTCTACCATGACATTCCTTAGCAAGATGTCATGGTCTTCTGCAACTGTAACAAAGAGTTAATCCTCTTTTTCTCTTAAATGATCCCCATCCTTTCCTGTGTTGGATTACTGAGAGGGGGGGTGAATCAGTAATATCATAATTATAATCCTTTTTCTTCAAATGTTATATCAATGCAGAATTATTATCCAATAATGAGTAGTAAGAAATAAACAATCACACACATACACAGTACACTAGTGTTTTACGTGGAAACCCAAATCGGGATAAAACCACGGAATGTTTTTTCTTATATGTCTTGAAGAATTACATTCATTGGAAGCACCAACTTCCTTTGTTTTCTAGTTTCAATTGGAAGGAGACTCCAACCCCCTAGTTTCTCATGCTACAACATGAGGGAAGCTCCAACTCCCCAATTCTATGGCTACAACCAGAAGGAGGCTACAACCCCCTATGTTCTTTGTCTACAACCACCTATCCTTGCCCCGTCCTGCCACCCTGAAGTAGAAGTATAATAATGGAACCACTGTCACACTATCACTATGAGATATATTGTTGTAAACCTGTACCAATAAATTTGAACCATGCATCAACCATGCATCAACCTGTAATCAACCTATACCATAAACAAGTGCATCAACCATGCACCAACCTGTACCAAACAACCTGTAATCAACCTGTACCATAAACAAGTGCATCCAACCATGTATTAAGTATGTACCAATCATGTGTCAACTACTCATCAACTATGACTCATGAATATGTACCAACATCATCAACTATACACCTCATGTATGTTCCAACTCATCAACTACTTGTTTCAACCATGTACTCAACATGTACCTCAACCAAAAGACTTCATCAATTTCATCATCCAAATCTGATTTGTAGCTCTATAATAGACCTGGTGTATATGATCACATTCCTACAAACCTTCCTTAACTTTAACAACAACAGACTAGCATTTTCATCAAACTTTTCTTTAGTCTCACATGCCTAGTTTTGGATTAGTCAACAACCCTAACTTGAAGTAATAATAAATTTGAACCTATAATGTATAAAGATCTGAAATTGATACACAATGTTCTTCAGTTTGTTTTGTGCCATTCCTCCAAGTTTCACTAGGAACCTCTCAAAAAAGAAGTTATAGCAAAAATGACATACCTTGCTGAATTTTGGCTTATTCTAGAGAGCAACCTTGTAGATCACGCCCCGCATGAAATATTCGTTGAATTGATTTGAAACTGTTACAAAACATACTACATACTGTACTCTAGCCAACACATTTTGTCTCACTGAATTTGGATCTGTTATGAAGAAGTTATGACGGTTTTACCCGAAACACTTGTTTTTTACTAGTTTCAGAACTAGCCACAAACCCTATTTTCCATGGAATGTAACTCCCAAAATAAAATGACCCACAAGCTGAATTTGTTACCAAAGATACTTGGGTATGTTTTCTTAATGGAATAACAATTTATGGTCTGAATCATTATAGAAAAAAATTTATAGTGAAAATGGTGAGATGACCTATAAATAACATACCTTAGAAAGCACCATCAAAAGAATTTATCCTTCCTTGCATTTCA
>ML803237.1:0-13377 GCA_009831015.1 Picea engelmannii | reverse complement strand
TTTTATTAAAGATATATTCATTTTTGAAGTATTGAAATCTATATTTTTAATTCATATTGATGATAATGATGATGATGATTAACATCTACTAAGATTGAATTGGTTTATTGGACCTTAAGGAGGTAAGTGATTACTTGCGATTCTTTAGAATTTTGTTTATGTGCTTGAAAAACATTAAGAAAAGCTTTCCAATATCACCATAGTGCTGTTGAGTTAAGAGGTTAGGAAGATTGGTAGTGTGACAAATATTTTGAAAATGAGATCTAATCTGGGTATAGGCTAGACAATCTGAGAGAAGGTGATTTCCATCTTCAACCTTCTTAGTGTCACAAAGGTGACACACTCTTTCATCCTATGGCATTTTAGGAATTGACCAACGCCCAATTTCACTATGGAGCTCATGAGAATTTGTTCTTATCTTAACAATGCTTATTTTTTTCTTTACACTTGTCAAAACAAATATATAATTTTGATCTTGTAGATTATGGTTGATTACATCCATATAATAACATAATTTTCTTTTTTCCCTCTAACTCTTTATCACACCACATTTTCTCCTTAAATTTTGATTTGATGATATTTTTAATAGTATCTTTATTCTACAAAATGGTGTCTTCCATGATTCCCCAATAGTTTAGCCAAGACCAGGCATCTTTATGCCATCCTCGCTTGAGTCGATGGTGGTTATGACTCGAATTTGAAGCAATTTTAGGAAGCCTCTTTTCTTCCATGTTGTTTAACTTGTTCTTATACATTAGGTATCTAGTCATAGCCATGCTCTTAATGGGGGAGAGTCTTGTTTCTAAGAGGAGGATGGGATAGGGCGTATTTCCTTTAATTTTGAGATTATAGGTTCTAAAATTCTTTTGTATTTTCTCTATCTTTCTCCAGGATTCACGAGAGATACTACAACCCCATAATTCACATCCATAAAGAATAACAGGTGTAACAAGAGTCTCAAAGAGGATTTTCTTCTTATCCCAACTCCAAAGATCCACTGATTTACAATTGTTTTCAAGCCCATAATAAGCTTTCCATCCCCCAATAATCATGTTCTCAATGCTATAATTCCAGTTGATCTTGTGGTGAATATCAATTCCAAGATATTTGTATGAAGTTACTTCCTCCAAGTTGTTGTTTTCATATACGAAGGTATCATAAGTGATCTTATTGGATTTAATAATCATGACCTTAGTCTTATTAGTATTAACAATGATACCCATATTGGAGAAAAAATCCTTGAGGATTCTTAGTTGGTTTTCAAAATCATGGGGACTCCTTTCCATAAGAACAATATCATCGGCATAAAGAAAAAGATTGATCACTATACCAGTGAGAGTAGGGTCGACATAGCCTGCTTTTTCCAAGCAATATTCTAACTTGTCAATGTATATGCCAAAAAGGGTAGGGGACAAGGGACAACCTTGTTTGACTCCAATATTGCAGTTAATCTCTTTCGACCAGCACTTAGTGTTTTAAAACTTAGCAATAACGTTCCCATACGTCCTTATTGCAGCAATGCTCAACTCGAGAGGCACTTTTATCTCTTCCAACCTATTCCAAAGGTTTTTCCTAGGAACCATGTCAAAAGCTTTTCTAAAGTCAACAAAAGAACAAAAACGATTGGTTTTAGTATTGCAGAATTCCTCTGCAATGATCCTAAAGGTAATAATATGGTCCATAGTTGAATGATACCTCCTAAACCCGGCCTGGCCTTTAGCTCTTTCTCTTTTACTGTGACTTTTTAGCCAAAGGATAATCTTCTTTTCCAAAATAATTCCATAAAGCTTGGCTAACACTGAGCTAATCATAATGGTCCTATAATCTCTTATTTGACCAATGTGTGTTATGCTTATCTAAAGGATAATTACAAGAAATGTGCATCTGAAAAATATGTGAGCAAGATATTTTGTTTATAATTTCTTGGTTTCAATGTACTTAATCCAATGCGGAATTTCATATTTCCACTCATATACATTTTATACCATGCTCAGTTTTTGTAAGGAATTTTAAATTCTGTTGAGAAAGAAGAATTTGTATTAAGAGTTTTTTTGCAGAAAAGAGTCGTTTATGAATGAAAATGAAAAACTTACCTTGGTTTCCCTCATAACCCACCATCCTATCATTCATCATAATGTTGTGAATCTTTCAACATATAAATCATCATTTTTGGAGTGTAAATGCACTACTAATTGTACAAACAGACTATAAATATTGGAACGATCAATTGTTGAGGGTTGTTGAGGAATCAAGATGTTCTGGGAGATTTCTTGTAACTGTTAATGTTACATTCATTGCTTTGATCCAATGTTCCTTTTTAAGCAGAATTTCACCAATTTGACTATATTTTATTTGTTTTGAAGAAATTTAGGCTACAATTTTTCATATTTTCATTGAAAATAAAAACTTGTAGCGTAATTTATTATTATAGTTATGCACACACTTATTTTTTTCACTTAAATATAAACATTTTCCATGAACATATAATAGGTTTTCTTTTAAAAAATTCCAAATCAATGATTATGGATCCCGAATTTTTGAAGAATATTCACTACATGTGGATGAATAGTTAATAACAACTACTCTTGGGAAAACCCTGAATTTTCAATTGAATTCATGTAAATTTATGTAGGAAAATTAAATGTTTTTAATACCCGTATTATTTTTTTTTACTTCTTAAAATATTTAGAGTGAAAACTGAGCAACCATTTATAGTTGGTTTTCCTATTTGGGTTCCAGGGTAACTACATTGTATTTGAGCATGGATTTCTTTATGGATTTGGAGTAATTTGTGTGTGTGGAATGATGCTCTTATTTTGTTTAATGTTTTGTTTTTAGTTTTGAATGGTGATAGTTAAGAATGGCAAGAATAAAATATTGTGTGTGAATTATTGTTTTTCTTGGCTAAGCTTAATATGATGCCTATAGTTGAATTCATGGTTTAAATGAAGAATTCCCCATTGTATTTATGTTAACTTCACTCAAAAAAACATTTTCCAATTAATATTATGTATTTCAATGGTTGCCTGGTTATTTTAATGGTTTGAAAATTAAATCTTTATTATAGATCTATAGATTTACTTCATAATTCCTTTCATCCTTAGAAAACAAATATTTCCAACAACTCTTTATTCACCACCATTCATTTTATTATGAGATCATATATCTATGGCTACCATTACTAAGCTATTGCATAACTCTTTCTAGTTTCTAATTCTTTTTCTCAAGCTTATTGACTGTTGAGGGAAGACATGACAAGTTCTTTGCTTTTCCATGGTTGCACACAGGTTGTTCCATCTTCTTTAAAGATTGTACATGGTTCGTAGAGGCCATACTAGCATGGCATCAAGTTGTCATTGATTCCCTAAGGCCATATGATTCAATTGTTGATAAGCCAAAAGTTTGTTTAACATTTTGGCAGAGCGTTGAGTGGTAATTTGTGCCACTAAATTAGAACCTAAATTATTTAATTCCTCTCTTCCTTGTTTGGAATATTGTGAGTTAATATTGCATGGGAATTCCTAGTTTCAAAGCATTGGCTTTTGTGGATTTGTATTCCTATCCTATGTCATTAAAATAAATGCCTCAAATGTATATTTAATAAATAGTGTTAAGTGAATTAAGAAATTCCTATCACTCATGTGGTTCAAATAATGATGGATAAGTCAAATTGGAGTTGATAATAAGAACTTGAAACTAGTGAAGGAATTGTGATTTACATTATATCTACCATTGAAGCTTCATTCATGTCATTACAATCACTTGGGAATAGTACATACATATTTATGAGCACTTCCTTGCAATGGAAGTTGTAGTGGAATATTTAGTATATACTTATGGTGATTACATCTGAAGGTACATTGAGTTGAGTTCTTTTTGTTATCCAAACATCGAAAAGAAAGATGGTAGCATTATGATAAATACTACCAACCTAAATTAGGATAGAGGCATATGCAATTCAATCTTAGGAGCACAGACATTGAGTAGAGCTTGAGCATTATGGTATGTATATATATATATATATATATATATATATATATATATATATATATATATATATATATATATTGGAATAACATATTATGTATGTTGTTGGACTAGTCTTTCCTATGTCGGGGCCCCTCACTAATTCTTAATAGTAGAACCTTATATGGAAATCTTTATCTATTTGAATAACATATTATGTATGTTGGTGGACTAGTGTTTCCTATGTCAGAGACCCTCACTAATTCTTGATAGTAGAACCTGTTAGCACTGAGAGTCACCCTTAGACTGTAAGAGGATGAGCCCAGTACCCATCAAAATGTAAATGGATTAAAATGGTTTGGGTAGGTTTATCAACAAGACTTTAAAGAAAGGAAAAGACAACAAATATAACTATAGAACAGTGATGGACAATTGGGCTATGGAGTCATAAACAGTCTGCTCATTGAAGGCACTTAAGCTCCCTATCAGAAAAAATATTTGTATAATGATGAAGAGAAGAATAAGAGAATAACATAAAGATGAATATTCACTAAGAAGAGATCCTCTCTGCAGAGAGAATTTAGATGTTTTTGAACAATAAACAATGATAAATAGGAAAGCTTACAGCAGATCCTCTACCGCATCAGGAATCTATCAATCAAAGGCAAATTTTAATCCTTAAAATTAGCAATACATTCAAACAAGATGAAGAATAGAACATAGAACATAGAAGAAAAATCCGATGAAACAACTCATATCAATCTTCAATAACATACAATTTACAGCTACATGCCCCTTCAGATTACAAACTAAAATATACAGTCATAAACATTCTAAAAACCTCCTTCGGTCTTGGGCCGAACCCCCCTATTTTATTTATAATCAAAACAATCAACATGTCTTGCTTCTTGGGAGCCTCTTCTAAAGTGTCGTGTGTCTTCTCTTGTTTGTCTTGTTCCTTCTGTTAGAAGGAAACTTTGGTCAATATGGGCCTGCAGGAAAAAATTCCCTCTGTGGTACTTCGGGCTGACAATTTTATGTCTTCTTAGCTAGAACCTCCATGCTTCCACTTAAGGGGGTAGTCGATTTTTCAACCACTGGTCCTTATTTCATTAACTAATTTCTCCTTGGGATTAGGACGAGGCCTAATTCCTATTTTGTTGCCAGACACTGCTCTCAGATTGGAGCCTATATAAGCACGTGATTACGGAAGCTTCCAAGGGAGGTTTGGATCCACACCACTTCAAACCTCGCAATCCACCACCAACTTCCATGTACCTCTTTAGCTATACCGTGGTTTCGATTGTGGAACCGCTCTAATATTTTAGCGTTTGAGCACTTTCTGTCTTCGCAATGAAGTGTGGACGTCGATCTTGTCGCAACCCGCAATCTGGGAATGCCCTGCTTTTGTTGCCACACATTTCTCTCGGATGGACCCTACATCATCACGTGATTGCGGAAGTTTCCAAGGGTGGTTTGGGTCCACACTATTTCGACTCCCGCAATTCACCACCAACTACCATGTACCTATTCCTCTATACCATGGTTTCGATTGAAGGACCGTTCTAGAAATTTGATGTTTGAGCATGTTCCGTCCCTGCAATGAAGTGTGGTCGTCGATATGTTGCAATCTGCGATCTGGGTAACCTTGTTATTTTAGCGCCCCCACTAAAATTTATCCATCTTCCAACTCTAGAATCCTTTAAACCATGTTTAGAGATGGAGCCAATTTTGGCGCTTGGGAGCTTTGAATTTCAAACAATAATATCTCTTGGAGGACGATCTCCCAAATCTGACATGGTGGCCTCACGTCATTGTGTTTTCAAAGATACTGATGGATGAGGGCCATGTGTCTTTGGCACTTTAGCACTTCGGGCTTCGGGGGTTTTGGATTGTGAAGGATGAAAAGCTCTCAGAGTGGTACGGGCCCGAACTGACGTGGTAGCCTGAAATGAATGCTATGCATCCTCGACGGATAAGTGCCATGTGTTGAATTGAAAAACACATGTGGATTGGTAGGGTCTGAAGCGATGTGGCAGCCTGGCATCACTTTAGGAACTCCACTCTTCGGGACTTCAGGATGCTTGGATGAAGATCTATCGAAGTAACTTTCTCCTAGTTGACGTGGCAGCCTCTCGTTACTTAGAGACTTCGAGCTTCAGGATATTTTGAACACGGGTATGAATATATCCCAAAGTGACTTTCTCCCGGTTGACGTGGAAGCCTCTCATCACTTCGGGACTTCGACACTCCTGTCTAGTCGTTAATCCTTGTGAGACTTTGAAACTCTGAATGCATGGGAGTCGCTAATCTGAACTGCACATGGGATCTCCACCATTGAAAATTGCACCTGTATGCTTGCTTGTATTTCAAGCCTGAAATGGACTTCTATGAATGCTACGTTTGGATGCTTCCTATGCAAACAAAGGACTTGGCCGACCTGTTGTGAGATCAATTTCGGTGGCACCACTTTCCAGATCTAGATTTCACAACACCTTTGAGTTACTTTTGTCGCTGCAGATGTTTGTGCTAACATCAAGCTCCAACTGGAATGGGGGCTTCCCTGTGAGGCTTCCAAGTAACTTAGTAGTTCCAGTCACCTTATCCATTGGGCTATGGAGTCATTTATGTAACCAACCTCCAAACACTGCTAACAATTGCCACTTATTCAAGAAAACTAAAAGACCCACTATAAACTAAGGAAATCAAGGCTCGGGAAGTGATCTTATTACCTGCAACAAACTTGAAGGAAAGAAAATTCTCGGAAAGTGAGCTTATTTCCTACACTACTCTACCTCTAACCAAGTATGCAATTTGGTCAAGTAAAAGAAGATTTACACAGTAGCCATTCAAGTAATTTCAAGACTGAGATGATCTCGTCTCTATCATTGATCAATAGATAAAAACAGAAATATACTAACAGTGATAGGGAATCCTTCAAAAAACCATACTCACCCGTGAATGTCGGTGAAATGAAATCTGAAATTTTCAGAAAATATGAAAAACTTGACTCCAACAAGGCTGCAAATGAATCTTTGAAACCAAGATCAGAAATCTATTGATCCTTAGGAAAAAATTGTTCATCCATGAATGCCTCTTTGCTTGAAAATTGATAACCTTCTTACTTTTTCATAAGCAGATCTTGGTCATCAGGAGAGACACCTTCTTCTTTAAAACAATGATCACGAGATAATTGCACAAAATAATTTAAATCATACTGATAATGCTCAACTAGGAACATATGATTATCTATACAATCATTTGTTACCTCATGCTCAAAATATTTCAAAAAATGATCATAAACATGACATGCATCCCTGTCTATATGAAAATCTTAGCATACTGAAGGATCTAGTTCCAAATGTAAAACATACTTACAACCTTGCTATTGTTCTAGATCTGATTCATACTCACTGTCTTTTTGCTGCAAATTTGAAATATATTGACAGTCTTCTTGTTGATCATCTTGTGCATGCAAGTTTTCAAAGTATACTCGATCTCGAATCTTCTTGCTAGCACGTATGTTCTCCTCGACTTCTTCAGCATCCTCAAATTAGCATTTTAAGGATGAAGATTTCATTTCTCTCAAGAGAAGAACAAGCTCTGAATGTTGAGCCATTACATAGTACACCATGGTAGTGGTCTCGGAAGGTCGGAATTCCACTGGCATGTTATGATAAACACTACAAAACCTCATGTTGAATACAACCAAGGATTCATCTTCCCCTCTCCTCAAAGCATTAAAATCAGCCAAGTAATGATCAAGGGACTTGTTCTCACCCCAACACTTTAAAAAGGAATTGCACAAGTCGATCCAAGAACCAATGGAATCATCTCTCAAACCCTTAAACCACACAACAACATCTCTTATCAAATATTTTGAGAACAACCTCATAATAACATCATCACGTACTATCTCAAATTCATCAACAAAGTTCTCAAAGGCCTCCAAATGCCTCTCAGTTGTAACATGATCTTCTCCAGAGAACCGAGGAAGATACTTAAGGAAATCAAGAGGATAAGGATGAAGGTGATATGGAAGCCTTAAAGGTTTAAACATCTTGTCTTTGATTCTAGTTTCAAAACTAGTGGGCTGGATATGAGGTTTAACAAGATGATGGCAAGATTCAACAGTAACAACAGAAGGTGATGAGAAAAGAGAAGGCTTTGAATCAGTTTCAACCTCCTCAAGGTTACAAGGGTGATTAAATTCAAGAGGTATTTCAATACAAAGCTCATCCTTATGAATAGGTTGAGGTGAAGATACAAGATCAACATCTACAACACAGGCATAAGGCATGTCTTCTTTTTCCAAGGATGGATATATAAAGGAAGGTTGATGATCATCCGAATAAACACAGAAGAGGATAATTCTCTTGATATGTAAAGGGAAAGAGAGAAATGAGTTGATAAAGAAAAACAAGAGTTCATAGAGAAAGCTCATAAGCTGGTACCTGGTCATCCCCTTTTGTATGGTCATCTTTTTCTCAACATGATCCTCCCCAGTGGAATCTTTGATTATGGAGTCACTAGGTAGATAAGTACAATCAATTTATGTGTCCCTCTCTTGTCTACCATCAAGAGCTAGATCTATGTCATTCCCCTAGGGAAGATATTTTCACTTCCATCCCTGACAATAGCGCCATTAATGTTATCACTGAGAGTCACCCTCAGACTGCTAGAGGATGAGCCCAATACCCATCAAAATGTAAATGGATTAAAATGGTTTGGGTAGGTTGATCAAAAATACTTTAAAGAAAGGAAAAGACAACATATATCACTGCAGATCAATGATGGACCATTGTGCTATGGAGTCATAAACAATTTTCTCATTGAAGGCATTTAAGCTCCCTATTAGACAAAATATTTGTATAATGATGAAGAGAAGAATAAGAGAATAACATAAAGATGAATATTCGCTAAGCAGAGATCCTCTCTGCAGAGAGAATTTAGATGTGTCTGAATAGTAAACAATGATACATAGACAAGCTTATAGCAGATCCTCTACCGCATCAAGAATCTATCAATCAAAGGAAAATTTTAATCCTTAAAATCAACAATACATTCAAACAAGATGAAGAATAGAACAAAGAACATAGAAGACAAATCTGATGAAACAACTCATATGAATCTTCAATAACATACTATTTACAGCTACATTCCCCTCTGGCTTACAAACTGAAATATATAGTCATAAGCATTCTCAAAACCTTCTCTGGTCTTGGTTCAAACCCCCCTATTTTACATATCATTCATCTCATGTATTTATAATCAAAATAGTCAACATGTCTTGCTGCTTAGGTGCCTCTTCTTCAGTGCCATGTGTCTTCTCTTGTTTGTCATATTCCTTCTGTCAGAAGGAAACTCTGGTTAGTATGGGCCTACAAGAAATATTTCCCTCTGTGGTACTTCGGGCTGACAGTTTTATGTCTCCTCGGCCAATCCCTACATGCTTCCACTTAAGGGGGTAGTTAATTGTTCAACCACCGGTCCTTCTTTCATTAATTGATTTCTCCTTGGGATCAGGACGAGGACTAACGCCTAGTTTTTTTCCATGCGATGCTCTCAGATTGGACCCTATATAAGCACGTGATTGTAGAAGCTGCCAAGGGAAGTTTGGATCCACACCACTCTGACCGCTGTAATCCACCACCAACTGCCACATACCTCTTTAGATATATCGTGGTTTTGATTGCGGGACCGCTCTAATATTTTAGCATTTGATCACTTTATGTCCCTACAATGAAGTGTGGTCGTCGATCTTGTCACAACTTGTGATATGGGAACGCCCTTCTTTTGATTCCACACACTACTATTGGATGGACACTACATCAACATGTGATTGCGGAATTTTCCAAGTGCGGTCATGGTCCACACCTCTTCGACCTCCGCAATTCACCACCAACTGCCACGTACCTCTTCCGCTATACCATGGTTTCGATTGTGGGACCGCTCTAGAATTTTAACGTTCGAGCATGTTTTGTCCCCGCAATGAAGTGTGGTCATCGATCTATTGCAATATGCGATATGGGTAACCCTGTTATTTTAGTGCCCCCGCTAAAATTTATCCATCTGCCAACTCCAGAATCCTTTTAACCATGTTTAGAGATGGAGCCAATTTTGGTGCTTGGGAGCTTTGAATGTTGAGCAAGAATATCTCTTAGAGGACGCTCTCCTGAATCTGACATGGTGGTCTGACGTCATTGTGTTGTCAAAGCTATTGATGGATGAGTGCCATGTGTCTTCGACACTTTGGGATTCGGGAGTTCTCGATTGTGAAGCATGAAAAATTCCCGGAGTGGTACGTGCCCGGAGTGACATGGTAGCCTGAAATGAATGTTATGCATTCTTGGCGGATAAGTACCATGTGTTGAGTTGAAAAACACCCGTGGAGTGGTAGGGCCTGAAGCGACGTGGCATCCTAACGTCACTTCGAGACTTCGTCTCTTCAGGACTTCGGGATGCTTGGATGGAAATCTCCCGAAGCAACTTCTCCTTGTTGACGTGGAAACCTCTCATTAATTTGGGACTTCAGGCTTTGAGAGATTTTGAACACGGGCATGAATATATCTCGAAGTGAATTTCTCTTGGTTGATGTGGAAACCTCTCGTCACTTCAGGACTTCGTCACTTCGACACTTATGCCTAGTCGTTAATCCTTGCACGACTTTGAAACTCTGAATGCACGAGAGCCACTAATATGAACTACACATGGGATCTCCACCGTTGAAAATTGAACCTGTCTGCTTGCTTGTATTTCAAGCCCAAAATGGACTGCTCTGAATGCTACGTTTGGACGCTTCCTTTGCAAACAAAGGACTTGGCCGGAATGCTATGAGCTCAATTTCGGTGGCGCCACTTTCCAGATCTAGAGTTCACAGCGCCTTTGAGTTACTTTTGTCACTGCAAATGTTTGTGCTAACAAAACCTTGTAAATATTGTTGTTGAGGTGCTAATGACAAGTGTATTTCTATTTTTAAAAATCTGTTGGACAAATAGATCACATACCTAGACAATTGGACAAGCCTAGAGTTGTTGAGCTACAACCATCTTTTTCACAATAAGATATTAGCATTATATCACTACATTAACCTTTTACTTCGTGTTTGTATCTAGGTTCTCTACCTCTTTCAACATGTAGGTATTAATTACTATTAAATATTTAAATGTATGTATTACTCTGAGGTCGATTTGCATTCAAATTTACATGAAATCACAAGTCTAGTTGCATGAAATAAACCTCTCATGTTCTTCATTTGCACTTTCAATGATACATGTAAATTTAATTACAATATATCTAGCTCCATATTACAACCTTGATAAGAAATTTTGAGCTACAGGGAAGCTTGGGTGTACATTTTAATGTTTTCACTTTTTACAGGTTCGACCTTGCAAATTACAGAGTCTTTTTTCCGAGAAGAGTCTTTTATGTCTCTTAATGAAAAACTGACCTTGGTTTATCTCCTAACCCACCATCCTCTGATTCATCAAAATGCCATAAATATTTGTGCATAGAAATCATCCTTTTTGTAGTATAAATGCACTACTAATTGTACAAACAGGTTATACATATTGGAATGATCAATTTACAAATTGTTATAACCCTAATTTGCGCCATACATGTTTACCTGGCATCAGGCCATCTCAGATCGCTTCTTTGCCAAAAGCACTACTGAACAACTCTTTAAAAAACCTCTTTTATAAGGGCCCATGTGCCCTACTCCAGTACTGCACGCGTGTACACACTAGCTGACCTAAAACAGTCCGTGTGGACTGACAAAAGCACGAAAAAAGGAAAGTTGTCGATGGAACACACAGCTCTGGGTGAGTTAATTAAAATTCCCGGCCATGCATGGCTAAGGGTTCATCCAAATACCTAGCTTCTTCTAGCCTATAAAAGAAGGGCTAGGGGTCCCATTTGGAAGGAGGAGAAATAGAGTAAAGAAACTCTGCCCAATTTCATATTTCCATTGTCCCAACCCTTTAGCCATCCTTGTGAAAGAAGAGATACAAAGATAGGAAGTTGGAGGACATTTGAAGAGGAGCCCAGGATCAGGATTCGCGGAGCAGTGGCCAGTCTCGATATTTGTAAGTTGATTCATTTAAAGTAATAAAGAAATGCTTTTCCCGTCCCACTTTATGAGTTCTTCATAATACAGTAAATATATGTTTGAATCTCTAACCCATTAGTCTATAGGTAAAATGCATGTGTATTTTGTTGCTTGTTTTGCATACAGGTCATTTTTGAAAGGAGGACTGCTAACAAGTGATCAAGCGGGAGGAAGGATCGACATCGAACATCCAAAACAAGGTATGTTGGTCTAAACCATGTATTTGTTGAAAAGGAATGGGGTTTAAGTCTGGGGATGAAAGTAGAAAGTATATTTCTTTTGGTCATATCTGCGTGCATAAGATAACCCTATTTACTAGTCCATAAGGGGATTTCCCTCACAATAGAATTGGCGACCGTACTAGGGAAGTCTCTAGCGTTCCTGGAATTTTTTTTTCTTGGGTAGTTTTTAAAAAGACTGGTTTTCTTGCCTGTTTTTTAGTTTCTGTAAAGTCTGAGCTAACAGAGAGTCTGGTTTCCCATACCAGTTGTCTCTGTTATTTGCTTGACTGTGGTTTTTGAGACCCACAGAGGTACACACGAATTGCATAAGGTATGCACATGTGTACCTGCGCCCTACTCTCTTACAACCTGCGTGTGAACTCTAGCTGAAGAAGTAGCAGTAGCGTGTAGATCCCAGAAATTTTTTGAGGTAGTCATCCTCTTCCCTGTTATAATCAGTCAATTTCAGGGGTTTTTTGGAGTTCTGTCTGAGTCTTGGTGGTTTGCAGTCTTGTCTCAGATTGGTTTGCTTTACGAATTTTTTCCTTTCGTTGTTTGCTTTTTTTTGTTAAAAAGAGTGTCTAAGCCTCCAGGAGATCCTGGTTATCAATATTAGTGGTCTCTTCCTAGTTTGGATTGTCTGTTTTTATTTTTTTTCCAGAGTTTTAGATATACATGTAGCCTGTAGAAGGTCAGCCTGTGTGTACACGCCCTCTGGCTCTATACAGCTCGCATTCACACGCTTGTTGTTGGATTATCAGTAACGTGCTTGTGCAGGATAGTTTTTGTTGAGGGTAAGGCAATCATCCTTTCCTTTGATGAGAGTTATACCTCTCAGGTTTTTGAATCTCTGTCTTAGCAGTCGGTAGCTTAGGATTAATCTTAGCCTTAGCTTTCTTTTTCTCATTTAAAAGTTGTCATAATTTTTATTTTTTTAGGGTTTTTAGACAAGTGTGAGAGTCACTCTTTAAGTTGCTAGTGTGTGATTTATTGAAGTGATTCTTGGCGATCTGCAATTTAGGCCAGAATTTTTTTTCTTGGTTTTTTACTTGTTGGTATTTTTTCCTTTTTGCTTTATCA
>ML803236.1:155933-172897 GCA_009831015.1 Picea engelmannii | reverse complement strand
CTAGAGGCTACACCCTCTAGAAACACTAGGGTCAACTCCCATAGTGTATGACGTCAAGGGTCAACTCCCTTGACATGTCCTCATGTTCTCTCCACATGGGATGTTGGGTTATAAGCCCAACCACACTTATCCCTTCTCGGATAGGTGTCCCACTTATCCCTTCTCGGATAAGTGTCATCACGGATCAAATAAACTCAGTCACATAGGAATACGATCTGGAGAATGTCTCGGGAAGCTGCAAACATCAACACTCCCTCTCAATGAGGGAGGCATTCTCCGCCACGCCAAGTCTGTCACGGAAGTACTTAAACTTCATCCTAGTTTGGTAAGAACATCAACAACCTGCTCATCTGTAGGAAGGTACTGCACCAATACTTCCTTCCTTTGCACCATGTCTCGGATGAAATGGTACTTGATCTCAATGTGGTTTGATTTTTCATGAAACACTAGATTATCAGAGATCTTCACACAACTTTGGTTACCATAATGAATAATGGTGGAATCCAACACATGTTCAGATAGATCTGCAAGGAGCTTGTGAAGCCACACTGCTTCACGGACTGTCATACTTAATGCAATGTATTATGCTTCTGTTGTGCTCAACGCCACAAAAGTTCATTTCTTGCTACACTAGGAAACCATGAAAGATCCCAAAGTAAAGCAACACCTGAAGGTGCTCTTTCTTTCCACTACGCTCCCTACCCAATATGAGTCAATATATTCCTACCATATCATATTAGTACTGGAATTATATCTCAAACCATGTCGAACTGTGCCTCGCAAGTAGCTCAACACATGTTTCACAACAATCTAGTGTGTCTATCTCAACTGACTTATAAACTGGCTAAGTGCACTCACTGCATAGCAAATATTTGGTCTGGTGTTAACCAGATACATCAATTATCCAATCAGTTGTCTGTACAGAGTCAGATCAATTTCGTCAAAATCGGAAGAAGACACACTTAGTTTCTTTAGATTCGTCATCATTGATATAGCCACGGGCTTGAAGTTCAGTATCTCAAACTTCTTCAATATCTCAACTATGTACTTCCCCTAACTCGGGAAGATCTCATCATTTCTCTGCCACACCGCTAGTCCCAAGAAGTAGTGAATCATATCAAGGTCCTTCATCTCGAACTCAGAGGCCAACGCATACTTGCATTAAAAAATAAAGTTCTATGTACCTGTGAGGAATAAATCATTAACGTAGAGGACCAAAATCAGGGCCTCACCATTAACAATTTTGTAGTACAGTTTGGGATCAACAACACTTTTGTTGAAGCCCAAACTCATCAGGTGTCCATCAATCCTCACATACCAATCTCGAGGTGCCTTCTTGAGTCCATACAAGGCCTTCTTCAACCTACACACTTGAGACTCCTTCTCATGTATGAAAAAACCGTCTGGATGCTCGATGTATATTTCTTCCCCAATCTCTCCATTGAGAAAGGTTGTCTTCACATCCATCTGATGTACTTTCCAACCCATGGATGCTGCGAAGGAAATAATCATTTGAATAGAAGTGTATCGAGCAACAGAAGCAAATGTATCCTCATAATCTATTCCCTCCACCTGAGAGAATCTTGTAGCAACAAAACTTGCTTTGTACTTCTCGATGCTTCCGTCAGCTGTATGTTTGATCTTATAGATCCATTTGGAAGTCACTACAGACTTCCTTTCATGTCTCGGAACAATATACAACACATCAATCTTTATGATGGATTGATACTCCTCCATCATGCCATCTCTACATATTGGATGACTAGTTGCCTCCTCATAACAGGAAGGCTCAAAATGAATGATGTGGCTCATAACTGTGGCATAGCATGAATATATATAAGGTCTCTTTCTCTCTTGGAAGGTACCATGAGGAGTTGCATGTCCTTATTCCTCCTGCAGATTCTGAAGAGCCCATGTAGGTCTCTTATGACCTACTACAATATCTATGGGAATATCAACTGGAGGTACAAGATCAATGGGATCAATAGGCTCAATTGTCTCCCTCTGAACTGTTGGAGGGTGAGGGGGAGAAGGAACCATATCTTCTTGTTTCTCACTATCGATATCCATGTGAGATCCTCTAGATATCATGAAGGCTACCTCCTCCTCAAATGTAACATATCTTCTCACCTCAATCTGTCTTTGACTAGGGATGTAGATCTGGTATGCCTTCGAAGATTCACAGTACCCCAAAAATGTACCCTTTCTTCCTGAAGGGTCTAGCTTGGTCATTTTCTCTTTGGGTATATGAATGTATACTGGACACCCAAATATCCTGAAGTGTCCAACCTCTGGCTTCACTCCGGTGAAGGCTTCCTCAGGAGTCATGTTCCTCAAAGACTTTTATTATGAACATCCACTACAGTCATGGATGCCCCTGCCCACAAAAACATAGGTAAATGTTGATCATGAATCATCGCCTTGACTGTCTCAACAATAGATAGGCTCAAAAGTATTCTACAAGTAGTATGTCATTAATTTTCCTAGAATCAGGTCCTTGTAGAGAACCCCTTTCATCCCTTTTACACCAGCATTAAGGGAAAAAACAATGCTACACATTGTGACTCCTTGTTTGTCATCTTTTGTGCTCCAGGTAGTCACTGAAATATTTCTAGATGATGTGATTCATCCCTGCTCATCCCATAATAGTGAATTCAAGACTCACCTTTCCTCGAACCCAATGTAGCACCAATCCCCCAAACTCTGATGCGAAAAAGGCTTAAACAAGTGATTTGGGTTTCAAACACAATTGGTGGGTGACACCCTCAATCTAGTGTGATCGATGCAATTTGGGGTCTATGTCTTTTCTATACAAATATGACCGATGAATTTTGGTTTCCAAGATGCCACATGAGATGCTGCTTTGTAGCTTTATGGAGTTCCTTCACTAACGAAATGATGTTATTCAACATTCTCTTCATTTACAACAGCCTTTTGATTTGTGACATGTCATTACTTCTTGGAGCACTTTATTTAAGATAATGAGGGTTTCTTCATACTGTACTCGATACTCTTGATCAAAATTTGCACACATCTCAAAGATAAATGCTAGTTGTCTGCAGAAGTCTACCAGTGCTTCCACTGTAACTTCTTGTTGTTGGTATGATGCACCATACTTTCCTTGTGCAAGCCTAAGTATGACGCATGTGAAGAAAGCTTCTAGGTGTAGCTTCAAGTTTCAGCATGGCGTCGCCTCTACAACAACAGTAATATTGCTTCTCCACAGACTCATAAAAAAAAAGTTATCTTGGCCTGAGACAACTGCCCAATCACGACAGTGTCGACTTTCCACACAACAACAACAATTTCACTTTTCAGAAACCTGTAGCAAAAGTGTTAACTCTGGCCCGAGATAGCTACTCATTGAGCGATCATTGTTTTTTTTCTTCGATATTTTTTTTATGGATATATTATTTTTCATCTACAGGCAATCACAGGTCAAACGAATATGAGGGAGGCATAATTTGATGGGCGCTTCTCTGAATGCAGTCCATAGGTAGCCCTAAAAGCGCAAGTGTCTTATCCCAAACTTGGAGACATTTATCACTATCGACAGCTTGTGCAAAAGCTTTGTTTGGCTTGCAATTCAAATTGTAATATATACATCCTGTTGACTATCCTTTTCGTTGTATCTCTCTTACAGTGGCACAAAATAATATCTTTCGTTGTAACTGGGTACAACTCCCCTCACAATATTTGTGTTGACGATCCCCGGATGATCAACAATTACTTGGACTGTTTCTTTTGTAGTAAGTTTGCTCGGAGATTGGAAGATATTGCACTCATCCACTCCCATCAGCCCGTCAATGGAGATTCCAGAGAGATCGACAACAGTTACCTTCATACCGAAGGCAAGTTTCGACTCGAGTTTAGCCATGCAAGGAAATCTGTATAAAAGCACTGCCCGCCACAGTTTACTGCACAACCAGCTGCCCTCTAGCAGGCATGGATTGCCCCATTTTCCTGGGCCTTCCCGTGAGGGAGACAACCCAGTCCCACTTTGATACCATGTTGGTTTTCTTCATATGAGATATGATGGATATTCGATATTCAATAATGAGTGTTCCATATATAGGGAACATAAGGTGACCATCCATGAAAGGATGTGTCCCTTGAATAATCAATAACTACTTATTATTATCATTTACTTATTATATACTATTTTAATAATCAATAATAATTATATTATTAATTATTATCTTTAGAGAATGTCTTCCCGATGTTGTCCAAACATCAACAAGGATTGCTATCATTATACAAGTCAGATAATACACATGAAAGGATGAAATACATCAAACAAATCATGTGGAAGCTATTACAAGATAAGCCTAAATCATAATCAATCCTGAAGAGACTTAGAAGAAGCAAAGACAGAAAGAAGTCAACAATCAAGAGGAAATTGGAGAAAGACTTATAACACTTTGCAAAAGGGAATAAGGATGCATATAGAAGCATGAACTCCCCTAGATGGAGGGAGACAATTATATATCACCAAAAAGAAGAACATGCATTCATACATGAAGAAAGGATTAGGAGGGAGCTAATCCTATGATCCATTGAAGATGATGAAGTATATATCCATGGTAGAAAACATGAAAAGCAGTACGTGTTCAGTTCGACCATAGAAGAAGACTTCTTCGAAGAGAAGCCTTAAAGTATCCCTGGTTGTCCATCCACATCCATGATCCTATGATGAAAGGAAGAAGTTGGAATCTTCAGATCATGGAATCTATAGAAAACTCCATGGAACCAAGAGCTAAAGAGAAACATAAGGAAGAACATGAAGATTCCAAGAAAGAAAGAAGAGCCAGAACAACTAGTCATTGTATCGAGAATCACAAGATTACCAACCTGATATGAACTCACTCCAGCAGAGGAACTGAAAGTTGTGATGAAGAACCGTGTATGAAATAATTATGAATGTAATCATTGCGAGATCCAGAACTAGAGGTTCTCCCAGATGGAGGGAGAAGACTATGATGATTGCTTGTAAACCAGACATACCTCTACACGAGCCATTATATCGTCCGCAATTGACATCAGATGAATGCAAAAGTTGTTCTCCAGAGAAATTGAACAAAGAGTGTATGAAGAGAAACCTCAAGACTTTGAAGAATACCAGAAAGAGACCCTTGTATGCAGATGAAAGAAGATAACTTGGTGGAGAACCTCCAATGCATAGCAGAAGCGTGGTGAAGATTTTATATAAACAGAGATATTGTATCAGAATGATTACTCAAAAGATTAGGATGATGGATTGCCAATCCATGAAAAACATCTCACGATGACAGAAGAAGTGCCACATGGACATGTTCCAGTTTTCCAACAATGATATACTTTATTGATCAGAGCTACATGAACCCTTCAGAGAAAACCAGTGTTCCAGGCCGAAGTACATTTGAAATCAAGCATTACATTATTCGTGATGAAGTCCAAAAAGGAGAAAGTGGTTCTCCAATACATATCTCCACAGATGAGCAGATACACAGACATTTTGGTAAATCTTTTGTCCAAGATGAAAGATTTTGCGTACTCAAGCTGGAGCTCGTGGAGACGACTTCCTTATTGAAAAAGGAAGAGATGACTCCCAGGTTAGGAGGGAGCACTAATGTATTATTGATTGATGGACAATCATTTTTTAGTTCGGAAAATGGTCCAGATTGTTGATGTACCATAGACAACGACTTCCCATTGTGGTTAACATGGGAAGTGGTCTAGGGTAGTCTCTCTTCTTGAGGGTTACTCAAGAAGAATGGCTCGCCTCGCCGGACAACGATTTCCCGTTGTGGTTAACATGGGGAATGGTCCGTTTTGGAGGTTGGTGTGGGACAATCATTTCCTTTGGAAATGGTCTAGACAGTCATTCCTTAGGGTAGATTCATTCTCTCCAGGTTGCAATTTGTTTAGTGCCCGAAGAATATCCCAGGGTGGGGAATGGTCCAGGATTAGCAATCAGGGACAAACATTCCTTAGGGAAGACTCATTCTCTCCAGGTTACACTTTGTTTAGTGTCAAAGGAATGGCCCGGGGTGGGGAATGGTCAGGCTCATAAATCAGGACATTTATTCTTCCTTGCTTGAGAAGAATAGTCCAGACAACTCATCATTGATGTCTTACCCTTTTTAGGGTAGATACTCTTCTAGATCTCACAGATGTGAGTGGAAGAATGGCCTAGATGATTCAATTTATATCATAACATTGTTTCTGTGCAGGTTGATATCAGATGATTGTTATGAAGGTTGTACGTCTCTAGACAGTAGATGTATACTACTGTGATGGATGTGTTCCACTATTTGTGACTATACGTCACTGATCAAGTACCTGTGTGCTACTTGGTGTGGTAGTGTACCACTGGATTGTAGTTATGTACTACTATGGATATACACAGTTGTGTTCTATTGAATGATATTGTTCTGATTTCCTTGAAGACTATCGGCAGTGTTGGAAATGATTATCAGCTAGATGGATGATCAATGGACAAAGATTTCCCGGACGAAAAATGGTTCAGGACATTTACTCTTCTAGGACTTATGTTCGGATTAGAAGAATGGATCTTGTGTCACTCTGTGGAGTGAGTGACTTATCCAACATCATGTCTAATTACTCAGATGGAGTATGGTTTCGAGAGATGATGCAGCTGATGACACTGATGGTGATGATGGTGCTCATGATCTAGTCATGAGATAGTCTATACAACTATGTTGATGCTAATGGGTGAATGGTATGTTTGTGCTCAAGACCATTACCTATAATACCTCCCTAGCTAGGAGGGAGTGTTGATATTATGGTAGTTGTGGGAGGTATTTACCTCCACATGTAAACCTAACGAGAATAGAATATTCCGGGAAGAAAGAAGAAACCCTAATGAGTTGGCTAAGAACCCTAGAAGACAAGTCGGCTCAAGAGGATAAATTGTATTAGGTTATTAGCCTCCAAGAGAAGAAGTCAGCCAGAATAAATTATATATACTGAACAGACAGATACCCAAAATGAGAAGTCAGCCCAGGCAGTTAGCCAAAATTACTATAAATACAGGAGGTCGGTCTTCATTCTGGCAGGCAGTCTCAGAATTGCAGAGCAACACTTGTGCGCACTGAAGTGCCCAGTTTTGTGCCCAGGTTTGGAGGAGAGCTGCCATTGCAGCTGCTACAACTAGCAGATCATGTTTGGCTTGGACTATCTCTTGGTTAGGGTTTGGAATATCTGATCAGCTCTTGTTGGTGCGTTATCCTTGGGGAAAGGAGTGCTACTCTTTGTTTGGCTATCTAGCCTAGGGTTTGCTTCCGGAGTGATTCTCTGTCAAGGTTAAGGTGCTCGGAGGGTGGCTTCGGCCTATGGTTGGGTGACAATAACGATATTGTCAATGGTAAAATGAGCACATCCATTATATTCTAACATGATGACCATGGAATCAAACAACTAAACTTCCCTACGCGCATGGGAGAAGGGGGAAGCACTGACATGAATCTGAGATATGGACAGGTAGATGGATAAGGGGAAGCAGAAGGAGGCCATGGACCCAATCATGATGGACGAGGACCAGACAAAGAAAATAATGGAAAAAGATGGAACGAAGCGCAGCGGTAGACCTTACCAATATAAGATGAATAACAAAAAGAGGGTCATAGCCGATAGAGAAGGTTTGGCGAGCGATGAAGAAGAGGTAGAGGATCTTCGGGATATGGAGCAGATTGAGGAAATCCCATGCGCAACATATGAAAGGAAAACAAGAGGTCTAGGGTCAAGAGTAGAAGGAAAAAATCCAGTCCATATCACAGTTAGTGTGGAACCTACAACCCCATGTGCGACTAATACACCTGAAGGAACATCAACTTTTAGATAACTATTTTTTAGTAGAAGAGGGGTAGTAGGTTGGGGGTCCAATAGAGGACAACCAACTGGGGGTATAGGTTCAAGAAGTAGCAGTCAACTATCTACAACGCGTGAAGGCAGTAGTTCAACATGTTTCAAAATGGCAGGAGTAGATTCCACTATCAGATTACCAGAGTTTCGTGGCAAGGCATCAAAGGACCTTGATAAGCATTTATTCATCTGTGAAAAGATATGGGAAGCAAAGTAGGTCACATACGAGAAAGTGACACAGTTGGATATAACACTTAGAGACCACGCGCTAGAATGGTACATGATCCTTGATGTAAAAAATCCACAAGGAGCACCAAAGACTGTCACAGAGGTGAAAAAGATGTTGGTAAATGAATTTCAAAAGCAAAGCTAACAAGACCAGTACATGAATGAAATGATCGAGATCAGGTAGAAACCAGGTGAGTTGTTCTGGGTGATTGATCAAAAGTTCAAACGTTCGAAAGGTAAGTTGAAGTACTCTATTAATAACATGCAACATAGGAAGTTATTTGTGAACTCACTATTACCACACTTGAAGTATCATTTGAGGAAACAAAAGTTTCAAACTCAGGCAAAGGTGCTGGAAGTAGCCCTACAGTTGGAAGAAAACAAGTATCAACATACATCACCAACAATAGAAGATATGAAAGAGGATCTGAAGAATCTGACATTTCAGTTAAACCAGAATAAAGGGAAAGATAAGAGAGAAGTTGTTTGGTGTATGTTATGCAGAGAATAAGGACACCATAAGAATGAAATTCAAACCTTTGCGAAGTACTTGGTCGCAGGGGTGCCAAAACCCTTTCCTACAGGAGGACTGTGGTGTGAAATTTGTAAGACACATGGGTATGATTAGTATAAGACAATGCCAAAAAATTCTTATTGCAATTTTTGCAAATCAGTGGGTCATGATGACAAGGACTGTAGAATGTTGGAATTGATGAGAGATAACTTTAGATACTTACAGGGTGCAAGAAAAGATGATGAAATGACAAGCCGCATTGCAGTTCAATAATACGAAACCACAATTCAATCTCGCACAACCACAATACAACAATGCACAACTGCAGTATAATACCATGCAATATAACCAGATACCCCAATACAATGCACTGTGCATAGATAGAGGTGGATTCAGAGGTGGAGGTAGGGGAAGAGGAGGATTTGGATGAGGCAGAGGGTCAATAGTCTGCCATAATTGTCAACAACCAGGACACTATGCAAGAGACTGTCCACTGCCACCTGCGACATGTATGTATTGTCGTGCAGGAAACCATGACACAGAAGACTGCCCAACATTATTGGGAAAACCACAAGAAAAAAGGAACCAAAACAATTAGAACGTCCAGTGGATTTCGACAAAAGCTAGGGATGATGGGAAGAATATCAACATAGTGAATCAAGGAGGAGCCAAGATGGGATTTGATGCAACAAAACATGATCCATCTCAACACCAGTGGGTCAAGAAGAACACTGAGCCATATAATCATTTTGACGCGCATAAATAAAATGAGGCGTTTCAAGAGGCCAAACATGAGATTCTAAAAGAGAACATTGTGTCTACATTAATTTCACAACAAAGTCAGGATCTGCCATTGTATGAAATGCCACCTTCTATGGATCACACCGGTAAAGGACAACCTTAAGAGAAAGTAAGTAACCTAAAGATTTTTCTGCAATATTGTGTCAATTTATTAAATGATCCATCATCCATTAAGGTCTTACAGAACTTGCTAGAAAGATGCAACACATAAGTAGAAGGGAAGTTAGAACATAAGACAGTTAATCATCTCCATATGAGAAGAAGAACAAACAGGGAATTCAGGTTAAATGCCAACATTAGGGATTTCAATATGGGAGATGTCATACTTGATTTAGGCTCTGAAGTGAATGTCTTACCTAAAAAGACATGGCAGTGCATGGGGGAACCCACATTAGGGTATTCACCTATCTAGTTGAAATTGAAAAATCAACATAGAGTGTTACCAATTGGAATACTTAAAGGTGTGACAGTAGACTTGGATGGACTGCGCACTGTGGCAGATTTCAAAGTTATAGAAATAGTATATGGCACAACACCCTACCCAACATTACTTGGATTGGACTAGGCATTTGATAACCAAGTTGTGATCAACCTGAAGACACAAAAAATGAATTTTGAATCAAGTGAATATAGAGTGATTACACCATTGGATCCCTCAGAAGGAAAATGGTTTGTAGAGGTGACATGTATGGACTTAGAGGAAATAAATCAGTTATATAGGACTACCACGCGAGAAGAATATTATGTGAACCCAACTGTAGATGGGGTACTCAACTAGAGAAGCGTTACATCATGTGCCTCAAACTCAGCTACAAGTGTGGAAAACTGGCGGCATAGACTACATGAAGTCTCCATAAGGGGGTGCGCAAGAATAGAGTGTGCAGTAAGGTGGGTCGGTACAAAGGTAAGGGAACCTCCCACTTTTCATGGTTTGAACGACTTAGAAGAATTATTGACAAATTATGAGGAAGAAGTTTTGGAAAATCAGAGATTGTTAGCCTTGGATATTTCACTCAAGGTAACACCTGCAAGATAGTGGGGCGCACACAAGGAAATGATTCAAGAATGGTATTGGTGTAAAAGGTTGTTGCGCATTAGATTTGGTGCAGAATAGGGGAACAATATATTACAGAAATATGATGGACGAGGAATGCTAGCTGAGCACATAGAAAAATGTAGACACAATGGAGGTTGACACCACCAGAAGAATGGACTCATTACTTTATTCATACATTGGAAGGGATACGAGGGAACTGTTACATATAACAAGAATTGCATAGAGGCACTACAGAATGGAAATCATTACAACATAATTTTGTGGTAACTTTCTCATTTGAGCATGAGAACCCCAATATCAATTCAACCCTGGAGCTGATACATGGAATGATATTTTTTGCGGAACTTGAGGTGGAAATTATAACAAAATATAAACATCAGAATAGACAAACAGACAAAGAATTACTCTCATGCATTCATGTCACAGAGGATACACCAGAAGAAGATGATCTACGCAACATCCAAATAACAAATATTGAAGGAGAAAAAGAGGTGGAAGGTCCATATCTGAATTTAGAGGCATTTGCTGCACCAACTAAGGTCAAGAAATTCAACATTGGGACAGAAGAAAACCCTAAAATGGAAAGCATTGGAGACTACTGGGATGAGCAGAAACTAGAAAGGATAACAAAATTACTGCGCGAATACAGTGACTTGTTTCCAACAACCTTTAAAGAGAAGAAAGGAATAGCAGGTGAGTTGGGTGAGATGAAGATACCCCTAAAACCAGATGCTAGACATGTTAGATAGAGACCTTGCATGATGAATCCAGTGTATACGTAAAAAGTGAAAGCAAAACTTGACCAAATGCTATAAGTTGGTATCATAGAGCCAATGGAAGAATATGAATGGATCAGTTCCATGGTAGTCCAGGAAAAGAAACAAGGGGGAATAAGAATTTTTGTAGATCTAAGGAAATTGAATGATGCTTTCTTACATGATACCTTCCCTACCCGTTTTACCGATGAGGTCTTAGAGAATGTGGGAGGCCATGAAGCATATTCATTCACAGATGGATTCTCAGGTTATCATTAGATTAAAATAGCTCCAGAGGATAGGCATAATACTACATTTTCCACAGAATGGAGATCCTATTAGTATACATTTATGCCCTTTGGATTGAAGAATGCACCAACTATCTTTTCAAGGGTGGTCATAGCTGCTTTTAAAGATTTCATACATAAGTTCTTCGAAGTATATTTGGATGACTGGACTGTTTTTAGTCTTTTGAAAGATCATGTAGAAGTCTTAAGACTAATGTTGGACAAGTGTAGGCAATGTCAGATCTCATTAAACATCAATAAATGTATTTTCATCACACCTTTTGGGATATTGTTAGGACATGTGGTATGCAAACAAGGGTTATTGGTTGACCCTGCTAAGATTGTTGTAATTGTGAACTTACCACCACCGAAGTTAGTGCACCAATTAAGATCCATACTTGGACATATAGGGTACTATAGAAAGTTTATCAGGGGGTATGCACATATTACCACGTCGATGGAGAAGATGTTGAATAAGGACACCAAATTTCAGTGGAATGAGGATTTTCAACAACGATTGGATACTTTGAAGGAGAATATGGTGACAACACCTATTTTAGTGTTCCCTGGTTGGGAAAAGACATTTCATGTGCATGCAAATGCATCAACAATAACACTTGGAGCAATTTTGGTGCATCCGGGAGCATGTGACTTAGATCATCCTATAGTATTTGCAAGAAGGAAGTTATCAGACTCATAACATAATTACAACACAACATAAAGAGAAGGTCTAGCCATGGTGTATGCACTGCAGAAATTTAGACATTACTTATTGGCAAAGAAATTTAAAATGTTCATAGAGCATGCTGCCCTCAAATATCTATTCAACAAGTCAGTGTTGGGGGGGAGGATCTGTAGATGGCTATTGTTATTCTATGAATTTGATTTTGAAGTAATAGTTAAACCAGGGAAACTGAATGCTCGGACCAGATCACTTATCAAGGATAACCAATGGAGAAGAACCTACTAACTTAGAAGACAACTTCCTTGATGCATAGTTATTTTCAGTTCAGATAGATGATGAGTAATTTGATGATATCGTTGAATTATTGAGCACATGAGTTGTGTCAAAGGATTTTAGTACCACGCAGAAGAAAAACCTAATAGTCAGAGTTGAAGACTATCAACTAATTGTAGGTCATTTATACTAGCTGGGAGGATATAGCATTTTGAGAAGGTGTGTGATGGAGCATGAATGACCCATGGTTCTACCAAAAGCTCATGAAGGTATAGTTGGAGGACACTATGCAGGAAATGCTACAATGTAGAAGGTATTGCACGCAGATTTATGGTGGCCAACAATTCATAAGGATGGAAAATAATATTTCCAGAATTGTGATGTCTATCAGAGAGTTGGAAAACTCAATAGGAGGGATGATATGCCCTTAAGCCCCCAAGTAACTCTTCAGGTATTTGACAAGTGGACAATAGATTTTTTTGGACCTATTAATCCACCAACAAGAAGGTCAAGAGCAAGATACATCATTATTACAACATAATATTTAACCAGATGGGAAGAAGCAACACCATGCAAGGATTGCAGTGCAGAAACATCAACACGCTTCTTATTTGAGTAGGTGATTACAAGATTTAGATGTTCGAGGATTCTCATGAGTGACCAAGGCACCCATTTTATTAATAGCACCATCCATGCTATGAATGAGAAGTTTGAAGTCTATGGTAGTCAAATGAAACTCTATAGGGACATCCGACCTACTAACCCTCAGTGGTTACAACGTAGCAAGGAAGCCACATGTATAGTGTACTATAGTAGAATCCAAATCTAGTTGGCTGACACCAAGAATTGCAATAGATGTAATACATTTTCTTAATTTTTTAGGGTATTATTGAAGGTTTGTTAAGAATTTCTCAAGGATTGTAGGTCCATTGTTAAATTTGCAGGGTAAAGGAGTAAAGTTTCTCTAGACAACCCTTCACGAGGAAAGATTTCAAGAGCTGAAAAAGCTCCTCATGTATATGCTAGTGTTAGTACATCTTGATTTTGACAAGGATTTCCCGGTATGCACTGATGCAAGTAGGGAAGGCATCAAGGGAGTTCTTATGAAAGAAGGAAGAGTAGTAAGCTATGAGTCAATGAAATTGAGTACCCATTAACGAAAGTGCCCAACTTTTACTCTGGAACTTATTTTGGTAATGCATGCTCTGAAGGCATTTCGGCATTACTTTATTGGTAGAAAAAATTAACTACGAACAAATAATGAAAGTTTGAAGCATTTGCAAACTCAACTATAGTTGAACTCCATGCATTGTTGTTGGGTGGAACTCCTGAGTAACTATGACCATGAATTATAAAAGGAAAATAAAATCTAGTGGCTAATGCCTTGAGCCAGAGATGTCATATAGGTGCAATATCCCAAGCTTAATCAGACTTAATAGTAGTAATCATGATGCAATTCGAGGAAGATAAATGCATGGAGAAGTATACCAAGCATTATTATGAAGGAAGGACTGGATAGAAAATAAAGTAAAAATCTATGATGATTACCATCTCATTGGAGATGGGGTATTTCTTTGAAGGAAGAGAGTTTATGCATCGAACCACAAGCACTTGAGAAGACTAGTATTTCATGAAGCACATGATGCTCCTTATTCTAGAAACCCATAGTACCAAAAGACATATTAAAATATGAACCAACTGTACTACTAGCCTAGTTTGAAATCAAATACTACCGCATATGTAGGTTGATGATTGCAGTGTCAATGGATAAAGTGGAACATCAACATCCAACTAGAAAAATGAATCCCTTGAATATAACATCTTGGAAATGGAAAGAAATATCTATGGATTTCATCTCAAGATTATCAATCACCTTTAGGGGTAATCACTTGATATTGATGGTGGTTGGCCAATTGATAGAGATAGATCACTTCATTCTAGTAAAGAATACTCATTCGACATGTGATATAGCCCACATTTTCATTCGAGAAGTAGTGAGATTGCATGGTGTACTAAAAGTAGTTGTGATATATCACGATTCAAAGTTTACTTTGAAGTTTTTGCAAAGTTTGTTTCATGAATTACACATGAAAGTAAGTCTTACTACATCCTACCATCCAAAGATAGATGGGCACATAGAAAGAGTCGATAAAAGTTTTGAAGACATGCTCATGATGTATGTGATGAAGCAACCAAGATGATGAGAGGGATACCTACTTTTAGTGGAATTTGCCAACAATAATGGATATCATCACCCTATCAAGAAAAATTATTTGAAGCATTATACAAATAGAAGCACAACTCTCATGTGAGTTGGGATAATCTAGAAGTATGACTAAATCAAGAGTAGGACACTCTCGAAGAAATATAAAATATATTGAAGTGGTTTCAACAAAATCTAAGATTGCTTAAGACTGCCAAAAAAACTATGTAGACAAAATAAGATCAAGTTTAAGTTTTAAGGATAGAAAAAAGTTGTTTCTTAGAGTTAAGCCAAAAACGAGTTATTTGTGCATGAGGAAATGAAAGAAGTTGGCACCTAAATGTTGTGGACCTTTCAAGATCTTGGTGCAAAGAGATGTCATGGCTTACAAACTAGCCTTACCATTGCATGTGGAAATTCATGAAGTTTTTAGTGTATCTTTTCTTAAGAAATGTTTACCTAACCCTAGTCACGTGTTGGAATCTGATACTATACAAATGAAGGAAAATAAAAAAAAAATCAGTAAACCCTTGGCAATCGTTGACAACAACCATTAGCATATGTGTAATAAAGTAATAAATTGGGTCAAGTTCCATGGGAAACTCGACACAAAAGATGAATTTGGAATAAAAAATGGAAAAGCTTTACCCTCATTTGCTTGATGATGATATGGCTCCACTTGGATGTTGATTGATGATTTTATTTTTTACTAATAGGAAATGTGTTGACTCAGCATCCCCTTGTCTTCTTTTATTGATAATTGAGTATGTTAGCCCTAGACATCTATGTGAATGTCTAACTGGTATGTGAATGTCTAACTCGTGATGGACATTGATGTTTTTCTTATAGATAATTTATTTAGTATTATTAGATGTTCTTGTGTGACATTGGTGATCCTTGATTTAGCATGATTAGTTCTTGTGATGGTCTAGTTGATATTGTATATATTTGTTGGAAAATATATAATTAATGTACTGATGATAATGATGTATATGCATTGGTATTTTGGATGGATTAATTTGTGTCCATGAGGTTGACCAACATATCATAAAGTTTAGGAAGTCATAGGAAATGGAAAACTTGAGAAAATGAAAAATGAAAAAATGGAAAAATGGAAAAAAAAGAAGTTATAACTTACTTTATATTGTTCTGGACACTTGTAAGTATAATTGTAAATTCACTTGTAAGTGTAATTGTAAATTCAGTCAAGTCCAATTTCTGGGGGAAGGCCAAGATCCAAATATTGGGAAGATGTTACATTGAAAAGGATGCATCAGTTGCTTGCTTGACTATTGATGGGGTTGGTTGGCTAGCTCATGAGGAATTGTTTTGACATTTACCTTGTGATTTGTATTTTGTACTTGGTTCAGTCTTTTCCTGAAATTTCTGATACTTGCACCCTTCCACCCAGAGTCAACCGAAAACTTAAAAGAAAAGCAAAATCCATGAACTGCTTTACCGTCATCACTGTCAATTTTTTTTTTATTCAAAATACCACTAAACATAACATAGGGAGTTGTCAAAGGTGTTGGGATATACAAATCAATAAATTTATTTGTTCTTATACAGAGAGGCACACAGCTCGCAAAATTATCGGTTTTCTTCTGCTTTCCTGTAAACAATAAAATACAAGTTTCAGGTCATAATTCAGGTTACGCATGCTCAAAGCGACCACAGTTTCAGGCCATAATTCGGGTTACGCATGCTCAAAGTAACCACAGTTTTGGGCCATGTTTCGGATTGTTTCTACACTGACTCAGATGCATCACCCCTTCTCTATAGCAGACCAATAGCGTGCTGTAAACAATAGGACCTGTGCAGCAACGGAACAAGTTAATTCATATCTTTGCTCAAACTGTGAAAGTCTGCGAGGGGTGAGGGTGAGCTGTTCCCAGCTGAGAATAGCATACGACAAATCAATCAGTAGAAAGCCATAGTGGTAGGTTGGACTCGTTTCCGTCCCTTATGTATCTATTTATTGCAGCTAGCAATAGTATATCCAGCCGTGTAAAATCTGTTTCCTCAGCAGTAACAATATTTACTATCTAGTTCACGCCTAGCAACAGAATAGGGTTAGTGGATTTCATTAAGACGTCAAGGTCATGACTTTTCCACCGACTTCCTTCCCATCTCCCGTGGGATCCGCCGTGCTTTAAATCAGTTCGTACTGCGAGATCGGTAGTTGGCGACGTGAAAACACACGACCTATGCTTATGGCTTTTCAAATCCCGAGGGCTGCACTGTTACTAAACTTAATATATTCAATAAAAATCATGCTCACAACATGAAAAGATTCAG
>ML803236.1:144537-155833 GCA_009831015.1 Picea engelmannii | reverse complement strand
ATATTATAATATATTATCAAGGAAAAAACAAGCTAAATGAAATTTGGACATTTGAAAAAAAAATTACAAGTTAAATGAGTACATCAATAAAAAATAACATACTAACCTTGCAAGTTCAAAATCCGAGCTATGTAGATCGAGAAAAAAAAAGCCAAGAATAGTGTCACAACTATAGCAATTGTGTCGCAAAGTCTCTTAAAGTCACGTATATATAGATAAAATAGTCAACTAGTTGTTAACACTGACCAATGAGATAGGCAAAATTTTTGTCGCTATTGCCATGAAAGTTAGTCGCTATAGTGACGCAAATCCTGACTAGATTTAAATAATATTTTATTCGATATTGCGATGAACTTTCGCGGCAATATCGACAAAAATCCTGCCCTGTTTAAAAAAAATATGAAACTAGTTGAAGTGTGGAAAATTTTCGTGGAATAATCCGCCCATATGTAGTAGTGTCATAGCATTAAAAAGATTATACCAGTAAAATCATTGAACAATTTGTAACCTGTGAACCTGTGAAACTCACATGTTGAGGTAAAGTCATCTATGTTATCTGTCAATATTCAGAAACCCTGGATTTATTCCAGCCTTGTGGTTTTCTTGACGAAGCCATGGGAATTATTTCGGTGGGGTTCTATGGAAATCTACTGCTGGGAAAAGATGTCGATACTTCTACTCTCATTTACTACTATTGTTCCCTTCTAACTAAGATCATGGATGATTTTAAGGATGGAAATTTATTTTAAAATGTAGAAACCTTGGCGAATATTACTAATCCTTCATATGCCAACCATAAATGATTGGCAACATTTTTGTAAAAATATTCAAATTTCTAAGGATTTTATATAGTTTTTATAAAATTTTGACGATTTTTAAGGTAAAATAATTTTGTTCTATAGAATTTGGGCGAATCATTTTTAAAATAGCGAATCTCGTTTTTGGAAAAACCATGGAAAATTAGCCCATGAGCGAAATTTAGCCCCTAAAATCATCCCTAACTAAGATTGTGCACCCTTTTTTATATATGGAAGAAATTTTGCACTAAGTTGGCCATTATTAAGTCTAAAAATGGAAAGCTACTAAGTGGGTACTGCAAAACAGCTAGGAGGTGTGTCAAGGGTCATTAAGAAATAAGAGTGTCATAGGGTAAGCATTGATATCTTTCAATTCATTCAAGTGTATACTATCTTGACAATCCCGTCAATATATAAATGATTGGAAGTTGCATGAGCCACTTCCATCAAACATTTGTGATCCGTGAAATGTATCAATCCTTGTTCATTAATGGCGCATGATGATCAATTTTACCACCAAACATGTGGAAGCTCTGGGGATATCGTAGAATTAATTGTTGAAGGCCTTGTTAATGATTGTGTCCTTTAGGAACCATATAACAGACCCATCACTTTCTTAATTCAAGAGAAGATTGGGACCATAGAGCCTTGATTGTGGTAGGGACATCTCCATACATGTTCATATGTGGTTCTTCGGGGGCATCATGCATGTTTCTTATATGCCCCAACGTGGGTCCCCCTTGGTTACTTAATTGCAATGACCCTCGGTGGGCCACATGACCTCTTCACCCATATCCATCCTACCCGTTTTGTCCACTGAGAATCCTCGACTATGTTGTTTTGATGGGATTTGTCTATTTTCTCAATGGGGTTAGTTTTGGTAGGATGAGACGATGTTCTTTATTATACCACAAGATTTGTAGTGAAATCTATTTCTTGCGCATGTGACTCCTTGATATGTGTCGTGGAAAACCCATGTTCTAGGAGAACAACCTTCTTTTTTAGTAGCCCACACGAGCTATCTAAGTGTCTGTGGCACCTCCATTGTCGATGCGTGGATATCCACCACCATTCATAAGAACACATGTAGTGATGAATATTCATATCAGGTCTGAACCTTTCCCGCATGGATGCCTCAACAACTTCCCACAAATGATAACGTTCATGATGCGTAGCCCACCATCACATAGGAATTCCTACGAGCACTATGTCAAGTGTGTGATCCCTATGATGTTATGGAATGTGATGTATCCATGCAATAAATGTGTCCACAAGTTTTAATCCATCGTACCGATAGGATCCAAACTATTCCTTGCCACGTACTTATGCAGAGATATGCACGCACCTCCTTGTTAAGACCTCATACAATGTCTCCTACCACCTTTCCATGTCATCCTCAGAATTCGTGTCGTAAGACTTGACACTTCTTTGGCTTAATTATTTTTCTACGATGGGATTGATGTAATCCTCCCAATGCCCAATGATATTATAGATTTTTTCAATAGTCGAGCTCCATGCATCCTCATCCACTAGCTCATTGTATATGTCTCCTTCATACAAACATAAAGATGTGACCATGCACAGGGTATCAGTATTAAAGGACATCTACCTCTTCTTCAAATTCAACATTGAATTATTATCAAAGGCCTGGTCAATGCCCAATAGTGTAGGGTATGGGTCAGAGTCATCCATAATCTCTATGACATTAAAAGTTAGGCTTTGTTTTTAACCCTTCTATATTTACTTCCACCTGATCCAGTCATCCTATGGAGTAGATATTGTATTGGTTTTCCAACCACAACTAGATGGTCGACCAAACCAATTGTGTTTTACCCATCACCTCCCAAGAATTATTTAGTAGAATATTCATGTCGGAACCCAAATCCAACATGGCTCCATCCATGTCATAGCCACCAAGATCTGTTGTCATCTTGAATTCACGCCCTATGCATTTTTTCTTACTAACTTGGCATAGATCTATTTCTGATAGAGGGGCTAATATGGTTTGATCCACTCCATATTCCCTCATACAGGTAACTAACATCTATGTCAACTTCTTTGTATCATCTAGATCATTCAACAACACAAGAAAGTACTTAATTGGTCTTCAAATTATTCATTGTGACCTAATATGTGAAAGGCTTATGCATGCTACACATTGAAACTCCTCCAGGCATTTTTCTTCATTCGATCTCTTATCGGCGCATCGCAACTTGACCTATCTGCGAGCTTCTTCCAATGATCGTTATGTTGTGTGTTGTATCTCTTCATGAACGTGAGCTTCCTCCGAGGATATTTGTGTTGTGAGTTGTAGTTCTTCTCATGCATGAGCCTCTTCTAGTGATATCTATGTCTCCTTATGCACTTCTTCAGGGATATGAGCCTCCTCAAGTGATCTTTGTGTTGCGCACTACAATTCTTTGTGCAATCTTTCTTCTTCAATAGCTATATGTGCATCGTGCAGGAACTGCTTCTACTGGGAAGAATCAAACTTAGGATGGGGATGCACTACCTTTCCAATCTTCTCCTCCAACTTCTAACCCGAGCCCTCACCATGCTCAAATTATACTCCTGACTTCGCTCCTCCTCAAGTTACTACTTAAACATCGACTTCTTCATATTTCTTCTTATTTTTGTGCGGCTCTGCATGCACCATATTGCAATGCATCTTATTCTCTTATGAATTCTTAACTAAGTCAGGATAGTCCTCTATGACATGTTCAGGACTATAGTGGTATGCACAAAGCATGCGCGACTTGGTAAAAAACCTTGATACATGACCAATTTCTCCACAATTGAAACAAGTGGGAGGTATGCCACCTACTCCACCATATCCTCGGTCGCAACCACGCCCATATCCTTCTTTGGGAACTCCTTGGTATTCACCTCTCTCAACACTGCCACGATCAACACCTTTATGTTCTTATTGTACCTAGAATGCATCGTGGATATTATCTTGCGTTAGATGGAGTGATCGATAGTTATTGACATCATGTCCCATGGATTTATAGAACTCAAAGAACGAAGTATGATGTGTCTTTTGATGCTTATGAAAAGTTGGGCAGCGGGATGGTACATGGCCCCATTATCGACATATCTCACACCTTTATGTTTGTCTAGTTGGGAATGGAATTGGTGCACCCATCGCCACATAATTCAAAAGTATAGGGCATTTGTCCCTACAAGCCCCTCAAGGCAACATGTGGTACACCAAAAAAGCTCGTGCATGAATTTTTTCTTTTCCATATCTTGCAAATGTATCATCGGGTTAGCCATCTGTGACTACACCTATGCCAATGTTTCCAACGTCTCTTCCCCTCCTGGCATAGCTTCTAGGTGCATTGTAATTTCTACTGCCTTTGCTTGAGTCATCACCTTCTGTTGGGTGATCGAGACTCAGATATGGGTAAGAAACCCCACAAGAAACCAATCTTGGTGTTGCACATCCTAGATTTGGAACGTCATCCTATCTAATAAAATATTAAATTTTTGGTCATAACCCCACACGGTTTCTCCTTATTGTTTCTTAATCTCCTTGATCTCAATAACACACTAAGATTCAGACTTGGGATTTTAAAATTACTTTTGTAAATCCATTTTTATCTCCATTAGAGACCTCATATGTCTCGTCGACGTAGTGGCTTTTTGCTTCATGTACCATGTCAAGGCTATGTCCCTGAACATGGTTTCCAGTTGTGCGATCTTTACTGCTTCACATGTGAACCAATTTTGTTCTACGCCATCTTTGTATGTTTCATGGAACATGGGTAGCCTTAGGGTGTTATACTGATTTTCCATCGTCACTCTCAAACCAACTCCTCTTATCTAACTGTTGGTTTTCAAAATCCTTGCTATTAATAACCCTCTTGGTGAAGTTCCACTAGCTTCACCTTCTTCTTCACTCGCCTCTTCTATTCTATCTTCTTCTACTCTTTCTCCTACTCCAATCACTTCACTATCTATTGTTCTTTCTTCTTGAATGAAAATGTTCAAGGGCTATGGTTCAGGGGGGGGTGATTCCATATTCTTCTAAAATTTCTTGTGAGGGGGGCCATAGATTTTCCTACTTGCAGTCATGCAAGACCATCTATAATTTCCAAATATTCTCCCCCATCACTAGGGGATCCTCTATGTTCCTTCCTTCCTTTTGCACCTCCACTCTATGCCTCATCTTCTTCTGAGGTTCCAAAAATCCACAACAGCTAAGGGGTTCAGAATTCATCACTTGGGCCCTTGAGACCACTACTATTACTACTATTACTGTTATCCCCACTGGACACCCTACTTTCGACACCGCGCCTCTTCACAAGCCTATATGGGTCTATGCTCACTTTTGCACAATGCCTTTTTCCGCACTTCCTCCTGGTACGATCTCTTTTTTCTTCATATGGGGCCTGACCCCTTGTCATGTGCCCCTTTCTCTTTGTTTTTAACCTCTCTGCTATGCTTTCCTTCTTAACTCAACTCTTCTTGTGTATCTCTTGTCTCTCTCTCTTCTCTTTTCTTTTGGGTCCATCCCATTCCTCACCTCCTCTCAACAATTTCTGGATCTTCCTCAATGGATCCATTTCCTCTCTCATTTTCCCCCATCCTTGCAACCCCCCCAAGCAATAGGGGATTTTACTCAACCATTATGTCAAACTCCATGCACATCATCCCTTTCTCTGTGAACAACATCTTTATCCAAAGTAGAATCTCTTCTAGCATTCGTTTCCTCAGACCTTCTGCGAAATTTATTTCAACCTCGCTGAAAGAATTAGTGTGTTCCATAGTAAATTCAATATTATAACCTTGTTTTACTCGAGAAAACCAAAATTCAATGGCTCGAGTCCACTTATTGTCCAACAATTTCAATCTATCAAGTGTGGCTTGATCCCAAACCACCGGTTCTATAGGCCACATGGTAGAATTGGTAGCAGTTTTCCTTTTCATCCATTCATATAGCAGACAAGGAAATTCAACAAAGAAAATCTCATGCATATCAGTGTAGAGATACTTATCTTTCCATTGCTTCACATTCACTCTCAGATCTTGAGTTTCTCGCAGGGAAAACTCATGCTCCTTTGCAGTTAGCTAGTCTTGAATTTCCTTCTAAGATGGATACCACCTCATCTCTTGCCTTCATCATTAATGGAACCATTTGTTGGCATCATTTCACACTTGCATGCATTCTTATTAACACTTGGGATTTTAGACCTAGTGTTCATCCAAAGTCGACCAACAAAAACTCCAAAGCATCGGTATAGCAATCTTCAACCAAGGCCGAAGAAGGTCTCACTTGAGACGTAATGAGGATCATAGAGACCATATGGTATTGTGATAGGGATGAAGGATTAAATATATGGGTATCCATCTAGGATGGCATTGATGCACTCCATTAACATCAACTTACTATTAATCAATAAGTAAAACAATACACACACATATACAAATAACACGTGAATGACACATGATAGATCAAAACTATTGTAGCTTTATTATTCCTTCTATTCCATAGAACACAAGCATACATTAATAAAACTATATTCAACAACAACAAAGTTTCATGTCCTCTTTAGAGAATTCCTCAAACTTAGTGTGAAATCGGGTTCATATGTAAATCTTATTGAAAAAATTCCCTTTATAGGTATTGTATGGTAGTCTAGGACTCTAGGAATGATCTGTGATTTCTTGAAGATGAAACTAGGGCCTGAGACCTTAGTTTATCTCCTAGGCTCAAAGACCTATCCATGGTGCACCAAACTTGAAATAATTCCTATGTTCATCTCATAGGTGAAATATTTCCTTTATAGTTCATATGTGGTAGTCCATGTCCTCGTGCATGGCCTTATAAAAGCAACAATTAGAACCTAAGACCCTATTTTTTGGCCCTACACCATACCCTGGTCCCAATACCCATACCTAGTGTACCAAACATTGAAATGGTGTTCATATACCACATGTATGAAAAATATCCCCTTTGTAAGGACATGTGTGGTGGTTTGGGGCCCTACACATAACCCATAAGCCCTATAAGAAATAGTTATGGCCTAAGTTCTTAATTTTTGGCCCTAAACAATGGTTTGTACCTTAAGACCCATCCCTCTTGCGCTAACCTCAAAGTGGTGCCTTTTATCGATTATGTGTGTTAGCTTGGGGCCTTGTGCATGGTACATGAGCCCTAAAAGAAATATCCAAGGGATATGACATGGGTGTTAATCCCAAGTCCCTAGGTTGGATATCAATTTAATTACTCAAGTCAAAATGATTCTCATAATCTAGATGCGGTTAAAATATTCTCTCAACAAGGCCTTTATGATGATTTGGGTCTCACACATGGGTAGGGAAAATTTTAGGGGCTAAATTTTTCCCATGGGCTAATTTTGCATGTATTTTTCCAAAAAAAAGGATTTTCCAATTTCCATTTTTTTCTAAAATGATTCACCCAAATTCTATAAGATAAAAGTATTTTATTCTAAAAAACGCCAAAATTTTCTAGAAACTATATAAAATCCTTATAAATTTGAATATTTTTACCTCGGGGTGATAATGCACCTCGGGGTGAATTGCATTGCATATTGATATCAAACAACATGGATTAAAAAGAAAATACAAATATGAGAAACATAATGAAAAAAAAAAACAAGATAATAGAATGTAAATAAAATGAATGTGATTAGAATAAGAATAGAATATAGAAATAAAATACCCACAAACTAAGTTCTAATTTTCTACCCAATTACATGCAAATAAAAGGAATAGAATACATATATAAAATTCCCACAAACTTAGTTCTAATTTTCTAAGAAGATGCACACAAGTGAACCTAGTGTAGATCCATATTAACTCCATTTTTTCCATGTATCAAGAGGGATCAAATCCCTCAAGGTGCAAACCTTTCCTCAGTTTCTTTCAATCTAAAAAAGGTTTTCACCTCAAGGGATTTGATCCCTCGCTACACATGATAGATTCCGAGTTAAGATGCATCTACACAGGTATACATTTACAACTCATAGGAAAAATACCCATCCCTCATGCAATAAATTTTGAAATGGTATCAATTTACAACTCATAAGAAAAACATTCCCTCTACGAGGCTTATGTGGTAATTTGGAGCCCCATACATGGTCCATGAACCCTAAAAAAATAGTTAGGGCATAGGGTTTTTGTTCTTAGTCTTGGATCATGGTCCAAGCCTCAATAGCCATTCCTCATGCACCAAACCTTGAAATGGTGCCCATATAATAGTCATGGAAAACAAATTCCCTATAGACCTTTGTGGTGGGTTAAATCCTCATGCATGGTGAATAATTCCTAGAAGAAATAACTAGGGCCTAATACCTAGTCCTTTTCTTTAAAGAACGCTATATACTCTAATACCCATCACTCAATATTCAATCCTAGAAATGGTGCACATGTCCCTTTATTAGATAAATGATTCCCACTACAATATCTATGTGGTGGTAAGGAGGCCCCATGCATGACCCATTAGCCCTAAAAGAAAAAATTAGGGCCAATGAGCCTAGTTTGCCCATAAACCAAGGTTCAATCCTTGATATGTATCCCTTAAGCACCAATTGTAGAAAAGGTTCCCTTATCCAACTTACAGGTAAAATATTTCCTCTGTAGAGCTTACATGGTGGTTCAAAGCCTTACACTTTGGGCATGAACCCTAGAAGCAATAACTAGGGCCTAAGAGCCTTGGTTTTGGTCCTAAACATTGATTTGTTACTTGATGTTAAATATTTCCTACTATACCTCAAAATGGTTCCCATATACCACTCATAAGTACAAGACCGATGTGAGGGTTTATGGCCCATGATCCTAGAAGCAATATTTGGGATACAATACCCTAGTTTATGGCCCTAGAATATGAATGAGGTACCAAGGCCCATCCTTAGTGTGACAAACCAAAAAATGATGTTGATAGACCACTCTTAGGTGAAAGATTCTCTCTTTAAGGTATGTGAGGTGGTATGGAACCTACACATGAGCCATGAGCCCCAAAAGAAATAGTTATGACCTAAGGCCTTATTTCTTGGTTGCAAACCATGCTTTGTGCCTCTATTCTTGTACCTAGTGTACCAAAACTCAAAATAGTTCCCACATACCAATCAAAGGAAAACAATTCCTTGTATATGGCTTGCGTGGAGAGTTAGGGCCACACATGTTGCTCATGATCCATAGAAGTAACATATAGGTCCTAAGACATTGGTTTCAACCCCATACCATGGTTTGGGTCTTAATACCTATTCTCAGTGTTCCAAACCTCGAAATGGTGCCCATATGACACTCATAAACAAAACATTCCATTTGTAGGGTTGATGTTGTGGTCAAGGACCCAACATATAGTCCATGAAACCTAGAAGAAATTGATCCAGGTGGATATCGGTGGCCACCCACCTATTCTAACTAGCACAAAACAGTGTTATGGCAACTTACTATTTTTAGTAGGTTTTCGGTTCCTAAACTTACGGGGCCATTTTGAGGGCCTAAATGAAGTGTTTTTTGGGATTGAGAACCTCAATGATATCCAAAGGCTCTTATTGATCCCCCAAAATGGATCTCCTCAATGATACCTTTCCAACGAGCTATCGTGCGCCCCAAACAGAGATCATATGCCAAAGTTACGCCCCCGGGAAGTTGATACAACAAACTACCCAAAATGGGGTCCACAAAACTATTGGGTTTTCATCTTTCGAGGTTAGGGTTTTGGATTTTATTTATGTTAAAAATGTCTTTAGAGCCTCATTGTAATCATCTTCTTGCGAATGCGAGTAGCTGTCACATCTCTTCTCAGAGATAAGCTGCCACCATTCTAGCGAGTCTTTGACTCTGTATTTCTACAGTTTTGTACATTTCACTCATTAATAGAAATTGTGTATTATTGTATCTTTGTGTTTATGGTTGCATCTATGATATATTTATGTTATATTATTGGGCATCTGAGATATCTTTTTACATTTATTTACTATATCTCCTCTCTCATTTTGTGTCGAAAATAATCCGAATCAACAATAGTTAGACCCTTAAGACCTATTTTTTGGATTTAGACCATGGCTAGGAATCCAAGAGCCATCCCCTCTTTCATGCACCCCGACCTTGAAATTATATCCTCATAGCACTCATGGGAAAATGATTCATTTTATAGGGCTTGTGTGGTATTTCAAGGGCTCACACATAGCCCATGAGCCCTAGAAGAAATAATTAGGGTTGAAGGTCTTGGTTCTCAGTGTTGTACCATGGTATGAGCCAAATACCCATCCATCAAGTGCATCAAACCTTTAAATAGTTCCCATATACCAATCTTAGAAAAATAGTTCCTATGTAGGGCATGTGTGGTGGGTTGGGACCCCTTCACATGGTGCATGAGCTCTAGAAGCATGTTCAATTATGACTTAAGCGCTAGTTATTATGCTTTTAACTATATGTCGTGTTTTAGGCACCAATACCCACACCTTGAGATTGTAAAAATGGTACACATGTCCCTCTCATAAGAAAAAGATTCCCTCTGCATTGCCCATGTGGTCGTTTAGCACCTTGTGTATGGCCCACAACCTCTAGAGGCAATAATTAGGTCACAAGCCCCTAGTTTTTAGCATCAAACCATGGTTTGGGACTTGATACCCATCCATCATGCACCAATCATTGCAATAGTGCCCATATCCACTTGTAGGTGAAAGATTTCCTCTATGGATCTTCTATGGTGGCTTGAGGCTCTATGTGTGGCACACGAGTGTGACAAGTAACAATTAGAGCCTAAGGCCTTAGTATTTTTAGTTAGGACCATGTCATTAGCATCAAAATCTATATCTTTATATCAATCATCATCGATCATCAAAATAGTTCCCATATCCATCTATTATAGATAAAAGATTCCCTATATAAGCACTATATGGTGGTGAAGGGCCTTGATCATGGCCCATGAAATGTATAATTAGTGGCCATTGGCCAAGGACTTTGTTTTTAACTATGGACTATGGTCCAATCCTTGAGACCCATCCCTCATGAACCAAACCTCAATATTGTGCCCATATATATATATATATATATATATATATATATATATATATATATACACACACACCTTAGGAAAAATATTCAGTCTAGGGAATGTGTGATAGTATGGTGCCTGCACATTTCACACAAGTCTTAGAAGAACAATTTAGAACCTAATGTCTTAGTTTTTGTTCTGAGACCATGGTTTGGCCCCTAAGACCCATCCCTTATGCAGCAAACCTCAAAGTAGTGCCCATACCCTTCTTTTATGTGAAATATTCCCTCTTTTGGGCCTATGTGGTGGTCCAAAGTCCTACAATACAACCTGCAAGACGAAGTAGTACTAACTAGTGCCTAAGACCTCAACTTTTTACCCTAAACCATGATTAGGCTCTAAAGGCCAAATCTAGAAATGTTGCCCAAATACCACTCTTTAACCAAAAGATAAATGTCATAAAGGGCCCATCATAACCCATGGTAAATTATCATTGTATTGAAAAGTGCATGCTACATCCCATAAT
>ML803236.1:124406-141911 GCA_009831015.1 Picea engelmannii | reverse complement strand
CTGAATCTTTTCATGTTGTGAGCATGATTTTTATTGAATATATTAAGTTTAGTAACAGTGCAGCCCTCGGGATTTGAAAAGCCATAAGCATAGGTCGTGTGTTTTCACGTCGCCAACTACCGATCTCGCAGTACGAACTGATTTAAAGCACGGCGGATCCCACGGGAGATGGGAAGGAAGTCGGTGGAAAAGTCATGACCTTGACGTCTTAATGAAATCCACTAACCCTATTCTGTTGCTAGGCGTGAACTAGATAGTAAATATTGTTACTGCTGAGGAAACAGATTTTACACGGCTGGATATACTATTGCTAGCTGCAATAAATAGATACATAAGGGACGGAAACGAGTCCAACCTACCACTATGGCTTTCTACTGATTGATTTGTCGTATGCTATTCTCAGCTGGGAACAGCTCACCCTCACCCCTCGCAGACTTTCACAGTTTGAGCAAAGATATGAATTAACTTGTTCCGTTGCTGCACAGGTCCTATTGTTTACAGCACGCTATTGGTCTGCTATAGAGAAGGGGTGATGCATCTGAGTCAGTGTAGAAACAATCCGAAACATGGCCCAAAACTGTGGTTACTTTGAGCATGCGTAACCCGAATTATGGCCTGAAACTGTGGTCGCTTTGAGCATGCGTAACCTGAATTATGACCTGAAACTTGTATTTTATTGTTTACAGGAAAGCAGAAGAAAACCGATAATTTTGCGAGCTGTGTGCCTCTCTGTATAAGAACAAATAAATTTATTGATTTGTATATCCCAACACCTTTGACAACTCCCTATGTTATGTTTAGTGGTATTTTGAATAAAAAAAAAATTGACAGTGATGACGGTAAAGCAGTTCATGGATTTTGCTTTTCTTTTAAGTTTTCGGTTGACTCTGGGTGGAAGGGTGCAAGTATCAGAAATTTCAGGAAAAGACTGAACCAAGTACAAAATACAAATCACAAGGTAAATGTCAAAACAATTCCTCATGAGCTAGCCAACCAACCCCATCAATAGTCAAGCAAGCAACTGATGCATCCTTTTCAATGTAACATCTTCCCAATATTTGGATCTTGGCCTTCCCCCAGAAATTGGACTTGACTGAATTTACAATTACACTTACAAGTGAATTTACAATTATACTTACAAGTGTCCAGAACAATATAAAGTAAGTTATAACTTCTTTTTTTTCCATTTTTCCATTTTTTCATTTTTCATTTTCTCAAGTTTTCCATTTCCTATGACTTCCTAAACTTTATGATATGTTGGTCAACCTCATGGACACAAATTAATCCATCCAAAATACCAATGCATATACATCATTATCATCAGTACATTAATTATATATTTTCCAACAAATATATACAATATCAACTAGACCATCACAAGAACTAATCATGCTAAATCAAGGATCACCAATGTCACACAAGAACATCTAATAATACTAAATAAATTATCTATAAGAAAAACATCAATGTCCATCACGAGTTAGACATTCACATACCAGTTAGACATTCACATAGATGTCTAGGGCTAACATACTCAATTATCAATAAAAGAAGACAAGGGGATGCTGAGTCAACACATTTCCTATTAGTAAAAAATAAAATCATCAATCAACATCCAAGTGGAGCCATATCATCATCAAGCAAATGAGGGTAAAGCTTTTCCATTTTTTATTCCAAATTCATCTTTTGTGTCGAGTTTCCCATGGAACTTGACCCAATTTATTACTTTATTACACATATGCTAATGGTTGTTGTCAACGATTGCCAAGGGTTTACTGATTTTTTTTTTATTTTCCTTCATTTGTATAGTATCAGATTCCAACACGTGACTAGGGTTAGGTAAACATTTCTTAAGAAAAGATACACTAAAAACTTCATGAATTTCCACATGCAATGGTAAGGCTAGTTTGTAAGCCATGACATCTCTTTGCACCAAGATCTTGAAAGGTCCACAACATTTAGGTGCCAACTTCTTTCATTTCCTCATGCACAAATAACTCGTTTTTGGCTTAACTCTAAGAAACAACTTTTTTCTATCCTTAAAACTTAAACTTGATCTTATTTTGTCTACATAGTTTTTTTGGCAGTCTTAAGCAATCTTAGATTTTGTTGAAACCACTTCAATATATTTTATATTTCTTCGAGAGTGTCCTACTCTTGATTTAGTCATACTTCTAGATTATCCCAACTCACATGAGAGTTGTGCTTCTATTTGTATAATGCTTCAAATAATTTTTCTTGATAGGGTGATGATATCCATTATTGTTGGCAAATTCCACTAAAAGTAGGTATCCCTCTCATCATCTTGGTTGCTTCATCACATACATCATGAGCATGTCTTCAAAACTTTTATCGACTCTTTCTATGTGCCCATCTATCTTTGGATGGTAGGATGTAGTAAGACTTACTTTCATGTGTAATTCATGAAACAAACTTTGCAAAAACTTCAAAGTAAACTTTGAATCGTGATATATCACAACTACTTTTAGTACACCATGCAATCTCACTACTTCTCGAATGAAAATGTGGGCTATATCACATGTCGAATGAGTATTCTTTACTAGAATGAAGTGATCTATCTCTATCAATTGGCCAACCACCATCAATATCAAGTGATTACCCCTAAAGGTGATTGATAATCTTGAGATGAAATCCATAGATATTTCTTTCCATTTCCAAGATGTTATATTCAAGGGATTCATTTTTCTAGTTGGATGTTGATGTTCCACTTTATCCATTGACACTGCAATCATCAACCTACATATGCGGTAGTATTTGATTTCAAACTAGGCTAGTAGTACAGTTGGTTCATATTTTAATATGTCTTTTGGTACTATGGGTTTCTAGAATAAGGAGCATCATGTGCTTCATGAAATACTAGTCTTCTCAAGTGCTTGTGGTTCGATGCATAAACTCTCTTCCTTCAAAGAAATACCCCATCTCCAATGAGATGGTAATCATCATAGATTTTTACTTTATTTTCTATCCAGTCCTTCCTTCATAATAATGCTTGGTATACTTCTCCATGCATTTATCTTCCTCGAATTGCATCATGATTACTACTATTAAGTCTGATTAAGCTTGGGATATTGCACCTATATGACATCTCTGGCTCAAGGCATTAGCCACTAGATTTTATTTTCCTTTTATAATTAATGGTCATAGTTACTCAGGAATTCCACCCAACAACAATGCATGGAGTTCAACTATAGTTGAGTTTGCAAATGCTTCAAACTTTCATTATTTGTTCATAGTTAAATTTTTCTACCAATAAAGTAATGTCAAAATGCCTCCAGAGCATGCATTACCAAAATAAGTTCCAGAGTAAAAGTTGGGCACTTTCGATAATGGGTATTCAATTTCATTGACTCATAGCTTACTACTCTTCCTTCTTTCATAAGAACTCCCTCGATGCCTTCCCTACTTGCATCAGTGCATACCAGGAAATCCTTGTCAAAATCAAGATGTACTAACACTAGCATATACATGAGGAGCTTTTTCAGCTCCTGAAATCTTTCCTCGTGAAGGGTTGTCTAGAGAAACTTAACTCCTTTACCCTGCAAATTTAACAATGGACCTACAATCCTTGAGAAATTCTTAACAAACCTTCAATAATACCCTAAAAATTCAAGAAAATGTATTACATCTATTGCAATTCTTGGTGTCGGCCAACTAGATTTGGATTCTACTATAGTACACTATACATGTGGCTTCCTTGCTACGCTGCAACCACTGAGGGTTAGTAGGTCGGATGTCTCTATAGAGTTTCATTTTACTACCATAGACTTCAAACTCCTCATTCATAGCATGGATGGTACTATTAATAAAATGGGTGCCTTGGTCACTCATGAGAATCCTCGAACATCTAAATCTTGTAATCACCTACTCAAATAAGAAGTGTGTTGATGTTTCTGCACTGCAATCCTTGCATGGTGTTGCTCTTCCCATCTGGTTAAATATTATGTCGTAATAAAGATGTATCTTGCTCTTGGCCTTCTTGTTGGTGGAATAATAGGTTCAAAAAAATCTATTGCCCACTTGTCAAATACCTGAAGAGTTACTTTGGGTCTTAAGGGCATCTCATCCCTCTTGTTGAGTTTTCCAACTCTCTGATGGACATCACAATTCTAGAAATATTATTTTTCATCCTTATGAATTGTTGGCCACCATAAATCTGCATGCAATACCTTCTACATTGTAGCCTTTCCTGCATAGTGTCCTCCAACTATACCTTCATGAGCTTCTGGTAGAACCATGGGTCATTCATGCTCCATCACACACCTTCTCAAAATGTTATATTCTCCCAGCTAGTATAAATGACCTACAATTAGTTGATAGTCTTCAACTCTGACTACTAGGTTTTTCTTCTACGCGGTACTAAACTCCTTTGACACAACTCATGTGCTCAAGAATTCAACGATATCATCAAATTACTCATCATCTATCTAAACTGAAAATAACTATGCATCAAGGAAGTTGTCTTCTAAGTTAGTAGGTTCTTCTCCATTGGTTATCCTTGATAAGTGATCTGGTCCGAGCATTTAGTTTCCCTAGTTTAACTATTACTTCAAAATCAAATTCATAGAATAATAATAGCCATCTACAGATCCTCCCCCCCCCCCCANTCCCCCCCCCCCCCCCAACACTGGCTTGTTGAATAGATATTTGAGGGCAGAATGATCTATGAACATTTTAAATTGCTTTTACAATAAGTAATGTCTAAATTTTTGCAGTGCATACACCATGGCTAGACCTTCTCTTTATGTTGTGTTGTAATTATGTTATGAGTCTGATAACTTCCTTCTTGCAAATATTATAGGATGATCTAAGTCACATGCTCCCGGATGCGCCAAAATTGCTCCAAGTGCTATTGTTGATGCATTTGCATGCACATGAAATGTCTTTTCCCAATCAGGAAACACTAAAATAGGTGTTGTCACCATATTCTCCTTCAAAGTATCCAATCCTTGTTGACAATCTTCATTCCACTGAAATTTGGTGTCCTTATTCAACATCTTCTCCATCGACGTGGTAATATGTGCATACCCCTTGATAAAATTTCTATAGTACCCTATATGTCCAAGTATGGATCTTAATTGGTGCACTAATTTCGGTGGTGGTAAGTTCACAATTACAACAATCTTAGCAGGGTCAACCAATAACCCTTGTTTCCATACCACATGTCCTAACAATATCCCAAAAGGTGTGATGAAAATACATTTATTGATGTTTAATGAGATCTGACATTGCCTACACTTGTCCAACATTAGTCTTAAGACTTCTACATGATCTTTCAAAAGACTAAAAACAGTCCAGTCATCCAAATATACTTCGAAGAACTTATGTATGAAATATTTAAAAGAAGCTATGACCACCCTTGAAAAGATAGTTGGTGCATTCTTCAATCCAAAGGACATAAATGTATACTAATAGGATCTCCATTCTGTGGAAAATGTAGTATTACGTCTATCCTCTAGAGCTATTTTAGTCTGATGATAACCTGAGAATCCATCTGTGAATGAATATGCTTCATGGCCTCCCACATTTTCTAAGACCTCATCGGTAAAAGGGGTAGGGAAGGGATCATGTAAGAAAGCATCATTCAATTTCCTTAGATCTACACAAATTCTTATTCCCCCTTGTTTCTTTTCTTGGACTACCATGGAACTGATCCATTCAGATTCTTCCATTGGCTCTATGATACCAGCTTCTAACATTCGATCAAGTTTTGCTTTCTCTTTTTACGTATACACTAGATTCATCATGTAAGGTCTCTATCTAACATGTCTAGCATCTGGTTTTAGGGGTATCTTTAAAGGTATCTATCTAACATGTCTAGGATCTATGATACCCAACTCACCTGCTATTCCTTTCATCTCTTTAAAGGTTGTTGGAAACAATTCAGTGTATTCACACAGTAATTTTGTTATCCTTTCTAGTGTCTGCTCATCCCAATAGTCTCCAATGCTTTCCATTTTAGGGTTTTCTTTTATCCCGATGTTGAATTTCTTGACCTTAATTGGTGCAGCAAATGCCTCTAAATTCAGATATGGACCTTCCACCTCTTTTTCTCCTTCAATATTTGTTATCTGGATGTTGCGTGGATCATCTTCTTCTAGTTTATCCTCTGTGACATGATAACATGAGAGTAAGTCTTTGACTATTTGGCTATTCTGATGTTTATATTTTGTTATAATTTCCACCTTAGGTTCCGCAAAAAATATCATTCCCTATATCAGCTCCAGGGTTGAATTGATATTGGGGTTCTCATGCTCAAATGAGAAAGTTACCACAAAATTATGTTGTAATGATTTCCATTCTGTAGTGCCTCTGTGCAATTCTTGTTCCATGTAATAGTTACCTGGTATCCCTTCCAATGTATGAATACAGTAATGAGGCCATTCTTCTGGTAGTGCCAACCTCCATTGTGTTTGCATTTTTCTATGTGCTCAGCTAGCATTCCTCATCCATCAAATTTTTGTAATGTATTGTTCCCCTATTTTGAACCAAATCTAATGTGCAACAACCTTTTACACCGATACCATTCTTGAATCATTTCCTTGTGTGTGCCCCACCATCTTGCAGGTGTTACCTTGAGTGAAATATCCAAGGCTAACAACCTCTAATTTTCCAAAACTTCTTCCTCATAATTTGTCAATAATTCTTCTAAGTCGTTCAAACCATGAAAAGTGGGAGGTTCCCTTACCTTTGTACCGACCCACCTTACTGTGCACTCTATTCTTGTGCACCCCCTTGTGGAGACTTCATGTAGTCTCTGCCGCCAGTTTTCCACACTTGTATATGAGTTTGAGGCACACGATGTAACGCTTCTCTAGTTGAGTAACCCATCTGCAGTTGGGTTCACATAATATTCTTCTCGCGCGGTAGTCCTATATAACTTATTTATTTCCTCTAAGTCCATACATGTCGCCTCTACAAACCGTTCTCCTTCTGAGGGATCCAATGGTGCAATCACTCTATATTCGCCCGATTCAAAATTCATTTTCTGTGTCTTCAGGTTGATCACAACCTGGTTATCAAATGCCCAGTCCAATCCAAGTAATGTTGGGTAGGGTGTTGTGCCATCTACTATTTATATAACTTCGAAATCTGCCACAGTGTGCAGTCCATCCAAGTCTACTGTCACACCTTTAAGTATTCCAATTGGTAACACTCTATGTTGATTTTCCAATTTCAACTAGATAGGTGAATACCCTAATGTGGGTTCCCCCATGCACTGCCATGTATTTTTAGGTAAGACATTCACTTCAAAGCCTAAATCAAGTATGACATCTCCCATATTGAAATCCCCAATGTTGGAATTTAACCTGAATTCCCTGTTTGTTCTTCTTCTCATATGGGCATGATTAATTGTCTTATGTTCTAACTTCCCTTCTACGTATGTGTTTCATCTTTCTAGAAAGTTATGTAAGACCTTAATGGATGATGGATCATTTAATAAATTGACACAATATTGCATAAAATTCTTTAGGTTACTTACTTGCTCTGAAGGTTGTCCTTTACCGGTGTGATCCATAGAAGGTGGCATTTCATACAATGGCAAATCCTGACTTTGTTGTGCAATTAATGTAGACACAATGTTCTCTTTTAGAATCTCCTGTTTGGCCTCTTGAAACGTCTCATTTTATTTTTGCGCGTCAAAATGCTTATATGGCTCATTGTTCTTCTTGACCCATTGGTGTTGAGATGGATCGGTTTTTGTTGCATCAAATCCTATCTTGGATCCTCCTCGATTCACTATGTTGATATTATTCCCATCATCCCTAGCTTCTGTCGAAATCCATTGGACGTTCTGATTGTTTTGGTTCCTTTTTTCTTGTGTTTTTCCCAATAATGTTGGGCAGTCTTCTGTGTCGTGGTTTCCTGCACGACAATACATACATGTCGCAGGTGGCAGTGGACAGTCTCTTGGATAGTGTCCTGGTTGTTGACAATTATGGCAAACTATTGGCCCTCTGCCTCATCCAAATCCTCCTCTACCCCTACCTCCACCTCTGAATCCACCTCTATCTATGCACAGTGCATTGTATTGGGGTATCTGGTTATATTGCATGGTATTATACTACAATTGCGCATTGTTGTATTATGGTTGTGTGATATTGAATTGTGGTTGCGTATTATTGAACTGCAATGCGGCTTGTCATTTCATCATCTTTGCTTGCACCCTGTAAGTATCTAAAGTTATCTCTCATCAATTCCAGCATTCTACAGTCCTTGTCATCATGACCCACTGATTTGCAAAAATTGCAGTAAGAATTGTTTGGCATTGTCTTATACTGATCATGCCCATGTGTCTTACAAATTTCACACCACGGTCCTCTTGTAGGAAAGGGTTTTGGCACCCCTGCGGCCAAGTACTTCACAAAGGTTGGACTTTCATTCTTATGGTGTCCTTATGTCCCACATAACGTACACCAAACAACTTCTCTCTTATCTTTTCCTTTATTCTAGTTTAACTGAAATGTCAAATTCTTCAGATCCTCTTTCATATCTTCTATTGTTGGATATGTATGTTGATACTTGTTTTCTTCCAACTGTAGGGTTACTTCCAACGCCTCTACCTGATTTTGAAACTTTTGTTTCCTCAAATGATACTTCAAGTGTGGTAATAGTGAGTTCACAAATAACTTCCTATGTTGCATGTTATTAATAGAGTACTTCAACTTACCTTTCAGACATTTGAACCTCTAATCAATCACCCAGACCGACTCACCTAGTTTCTACTTGATCTCGATCATTTCGTTCATGTACTGGTCTTGTTAGCTTTGCTTCTGAAATTCATTTACCAACATCTTTTTCACCTCTGTGACAGTCTTTGGTGCTCCTTGTGGATTGTTTACATCAAGGATCATGTACCAATCTAGCGCATGGTCTCTAAGTGTTAATATCAAATGTGTCACTTTTGTATCCTCGTATGTGACCTGCTTTGCTTCCCATATCTTTTCACAAATGAATAAATGCTTCTCAGGGTCCTCTGATGCCTCGCCACGAAACTCTGGTAATGTGATAGTGGAATCTACTCCTGCCATTTTGAAACATGTTGAACTACTGCCTTCGCGCGCTGAAGATAGTTGACTGCTACTTCTTGAACCTGTACCCCCAGTTGGTTGTCCTCTATTGGACCCCCGACCTACTACCCCTCTTCTACTAAAAAATAATTGTCTAAAAGTTGATGTTCCTTCAGGTGTATTAGTCGCACATGGGGTTGTAGGTTCCACACTAACTATGATATGGACTGGAGTTTTGCCTTCTACTCCTGACCCTATACCTCTTGTTTTCCTTTCATATGTTGCGAGTGGGATTTCCTCAATCTGCTCCATAGCCCAAAGATCCTCTATCTCTTATTCATCGCTCGCCAAGCCTTCTCTGTCGGCTATGACCCTCTTTTTGTTATTCATCTTATATTGGTAAGGTCTACTGTTGCACTTCATTCCATCTTTTTCCATTATTTTCTTTGTCTGGTCCTCATCCATCATGATTGGGTCCATGGCCTCCTTCTTCTTCTCCTTATCCATCTCCCTACCCATATCTCAAATTCATGTCAGTGCTTCCCCCTTCCCCCATGCACATAGGGAAGTTTAGTTGTTTGATTCCATGGTCATCATGTTAGAATATAATGGATGTGCTTGTTTTACCATTGACAATATCGCTTTTGTCACCCAACCATAGGCCGAAGCCACCCTCCGAGCACCTTAACCTTGACAGAGAATCACTCTGGAAGCAAACCCTAGGCTAGATATCCAAACAAAGAGTAGCACTCCTTTCCCCAAGGATAACGCACCAACAAGAGCTGATCAGATATTCCAAACCCTAACCAAGAGATAGTCCAAGCCAAACATGATCTGCTAGCTGTAGCAGTTGCAATGGCAGCTCTCCTCCAAACCTGCGCACAAAACTGGGCACTATAGTGCACACAAGTGTTTCTCTGCAATTCTAAGACTGCCTGCCAGAATGAAGACCAACCTCCTGTATTTATAGTAATTTTGGCTAACTGCCTGGGCTGACTTCTCATTTTGGGTAACTGTATGTTCAGTATATATTATTTCTTCTGGCCGACTTCTTCTGTTGGAGGCTAATAACCTAATACAAGTTATCCTCTTGAGCAGACTTGTCTTCTAGGGTTATTAGCCAACTCATTAGGGTTTCTTATTTCTTCCCAGAATATTCTATTCTCGTTAGGTTTACATGTGGAGGTAAATACCTCCCACATCTACCATAATATCAACACTCCCTCATAGCTAGGGAGGTATTATAGGTAATGGTCTTGAGCACAAACATACCATTCACCCAGTAGCATCAACATAGTTGTATAGACTATCTCATGACTAGATCATGAGCACCATCATCACCATCAGTGTCATCAGTTGCATCATCTCTCGAAACCATACTCCATCTGAGTAATTAGACATGATGTTGTATAAGTCACTCACTCCAAAGAGTGACACAAGATCCATTCTTCTAATCCGAACATAAGTCCTAGAAGAGTAAATGTTCTAAACCATTTTTTGTCTGGGAAATCTTTGTCCATTGATCATCCATCTAGTTGATAATCATTTCCAACACTGTCGATAGTCTTCAAGGCAATCAGAACAATATCATTCAATAGAACACAACTGTGTCTATCCATAGTAGTACATAACTACAATCCAGTGGTACACTACCACACCAAGTAGCACACAGGTACTTGATCAATGACCTATAGTCACAAACAATGGAACACATCCATCACAATAGTATACATCTACTGTCTAGAGACATACAGTCTTCATAACAATCATCTCATATCAACCTGCAGGGAAATAATGTTATGATATAAACCGAATCATCTGGTCCATTATTCCACTCACATCTGTGAGATCTAGAAGAGTATCTTCCCTCAAAAAGGTAAGACATCAATGATGAGTTGTCTGGACTATTCTTCTCAAGCAAGGAAGAATAAATGTCCCAATTTCTGAGCCTGGATCATTCCCCACCCCGGGCCATTCCTCTGGCACTAAAAAAAGTGTAACCTGGAGAGAATGAGTCTGCCCTAAGGAATGTCTATCCCTGATTGCTAAACCTGGACCATTCCCCACCCTAGGCTATTCTTCTGACACTAAACAAAGTGCAACCTAGAGAGAATGAATCTACCCTAAGGAATGACTGTCCGGACCATTTCCAAAGGAAATGACTGTCCCGCGCCAACCTCCAAAACGAACCATTCCCCATGTTAATCACAACGGGAAATCATTGTCCAGCGAGGCGGGCCATTCTTCTTGGAGTAACCCTCAAGAAGAGAGGCTTCCCTAGACCACTTCCCATGTTAACCACAATGGGAAGTCGCTATCTATGGTACATCAACAATCTGGACCATTTTCTGAACTGAAAAATGATTGTCCATCAATCAATAATACATTAGTGCTCCCTCCCAACCTGGGAGTCATCTCTTCCTTTTTCAATAAGGAATTCGTCTCCACGAGCTCCATCTTGAGTACGCAAATTCTTTCATCTTGGACAAAAGCTTTACCAAAATGTCTTCTTATCTGCTCATCTATGGAGATATGTATTGGAGAACCACTTTCTCCTTTCGGGACTTCATCACGGATAATGTAACGCTTGATTTCAAATGTACTTCGGTCTGGAACACTGGTTTTCTCTGAAGGGTTCATGTAGCTCTGATCAATAAAGTATATCATTGTTGGAAAACTAGAACATGTCCATGTGGCACTTCTTCTGTCATCATGAGATATTTTTCATGGATTGGCAATCCATCATCCCGATCTTCTGAGTAATCATTCTGATACAATATCTTTGTTTATAGAAAATATTCACCACGCTTCTGCTATGCATTGGAGGTTCTCCACCAAGTTATCTTCTTTCATCTTCATACAAGGGTCTCTTTCTGGTATGCTTCAAAGTCTTGAGGTTTCTCTTCATACACTCTTTGTTCAATTTCTCCGGAGAACAGCTTTTTCATTCATCTGATGTCAATTGCGGACGATATAGTGGCTTGTGTAGAGGTATGTATGGTTTACAAGCAATCATCATAGTCTTCTCCCTCCATCTGGGAGAACCTCTAGTTCTGGATCTCGCAATGATTACATTCATAATTCTTTCATACACTGTTCTTCATCACAACTTTCAGCTCCTCTGCTTGAGTGAGCTCATATTAGGCTGGTAATCTTGTGATTCTCGATACAATGACTGGTTGTTATGGCTCTTCTTTCTTTCTTGGAATCGTCATGTTCTTCCTTATGTTTCTCTTTAGCTCTTGGTTCCATGGAGTTTTCTATAGATTCCATGCTCTGAAGATTCCAACTTCTTCCTTTCATTATAGGATCATGGATGTGGATGGACAACCAGGGATACTTTAAGGCTTCTCTTCGAAGAAGTATTCTTCTATGGTCGAACTGAACACATACTGCTTTTCATGTTTTCTACCATGGATATATACTTCATCATCTTCAATGGATCATAGGATTAGCTCCCTTCTACTCCTTGCTTCATGTATGAATGCATGCTCTTCTTTTTGGTGATATATAATCGGTTCCCTCCATCTAGGGGAGTCCACGCTTCCGTCTGCATCCTTATTCCCTTCTGCAAAGTGTTATAAGTCTTTCTCCAATTTCCTCTTGATTGTTGACTTCTTTTTGTCTTTGCTTCTTCTAAGTCTCTTCAGGATTGATTCTGATTTCGACTTATCATGTAATAGCTTCCACATGATTTGTTTGATGTATTTCATCCTTTCATGTGTATTATCTGACTTGTATAATGATAGCAATCCTTGTTGATGTTTGGACAACATCGGGATGACATTCTCTAAAGATAATAATTAATAATATAATTATTATTGATTATTAAAATAGTATATAATAAGTAAATGATAATAATAAGTAGTTATTGATTATTCAAGGGACACATCCTTTCATGGATGGTCACCTTATGTTCCCTATATATGGAACACTCATTATTGAATATTGAATATCCATCATATCTCATATGAAGAAAACCAACATGGTATTAGAGCGGGACTAGGTTGTCTCGTTCACGGGAAGGCCCAGGAAAATGGGGCAATCCATGCCTACTAGAGGGCAACTGGTTGTGTAATAAACTGTTTTGGGTAGTGCTTTTATATGGATTTCCCTGCATGGCTAAACTCGAGTCGGAACTCGCCTTCGGTACGAAGGTAACTGTTGTCGATCTCTCTGGAATCTCCATTGACGAGCTCATGGGAGTGGATGAGTGCAATATCTTCCGATCTCCAAGCAAACTTACTACAAAAGCAGCAATCCAAGTAATTGTTGATCATCTGGGGATTGTCAACACAAATATTATGAGGGGAGTTGTACCCAGTTACAGCGAAAGATATTATTTTGTGCCACTGCAAGAGAGATACGATGAAAAGGATAGTCAATAGGATGTATATATTATAGTTCGAATTGCAAGCCAAACAAAGCTTTTTCACAAGCTGTTGATAGTGATAAATGTCTCCAAGTTTGGGATAAGACACTTGTGTTTTTAGGGCTACCTATGGACTGCATTCAGAGAAGCGTCCATCAAATTATGCCTCCCGCATATTTGTTTCACCTGTGATTGCCTGTAGATGAAAAATAATATATCCATACAAAAAATATCGAAGAAAAACAACAGTGATCGCTCAATGAGTAGCTATCTCGAGCCAGAGTTAATGCTTTTGCTACAGGTTTCTAAAAAGTGAAATTGTTGTTTTTGTGTGGAAAGTTGACACTGTCGTGATTGGGTAGTTGTCTCAGGCCAAGATAACTTTTTTTTTATGAGTCAGTGGAGAAGCAATATTACTGTTGTTGTAGAGGCGACGCCATGCTAAAACTTGAAGCTACACCTGGAAGCTTTCTTCACATGCGTCATACTTAGGCTTGCACAAGGAAAGTATGGTGCATCATACCAACAACAAGAAGTTGTAGTGGAAGCACTAGTAGACTTCTGCAGACAACTGGCATTTATCTTTGAGATGTGTGAAAATTTTGATCAAGAGTATCGAGTACAGTATGAAGAAACCCTCATTATCTTAAATAAAGTGCTCCAAGAAGTAATGACATGTCACAATCAAAAGGTTGTTTTAAATGAAGAGAATGTTGAATAACATCATTTCGTTAGTGAAGGAACTCCATAAAGCTACAAAGCAACAACTCATGTGGCATTTTGGAAACCAAAATTCATCGGGCATATTTATATAGAAAAGACATAGACCCCAAATTGCATCGATCACACTAGATTGAGGGTGTCACCCACCAATTGTGTTTGAAACCCAAATCACTTGTTTAAGCCTTTTTCGCATCAGAGTTTGGGGGATTGGTGTTGCATTGGGTTCAAGGAAAGATGAGTCTTGAAGTCACTATTATGGGATGAGTAGGGATGAATCACATCATCTGGAAATATTCCAGTGACTACCTGGAGCACAAAAGATGACAAACAAGGAGTCACAATGGATAGCATTGTTTTTGCCCTTAATGCCAGTGTAAAAGGGATGAAAAGGGTTCTCTACAAGGACCTGATTATGGGAAAATTAATGACAGACTACCTGTAGCAGAATTTTAAGCCCATCTATTGTTGAGACAGTCTAGGTGATGATTCATGATCAACATTTACCTATGTTTTTGTTGGCAAAGGCATCCATGACTGTAGTGTATGTTCATAACAAAAGTCTTTGAGGAACATGACTCCCGAGGAGGCCCTCACCGGAGTGAAGCTGGGGGTTGGACACTTCAGGATATTTGGGTGTCCAATATACATTCATATACCCAAAGAGAAAAGGACCAAGCAAGACCCTTCAAGAAGAAAGGGTACATTTGTGGGGTATAGTGAGTCTTCGAAGGCATACCGGATCTACAACCCTGGTCAAAGACAGATTGAGGTGAGAAGATATGTTACATTTGAGGAGGAGGTAGCCTTCATGATATCTAGAGGATCTCACATGGATATTGATAGTGAGAAACAAGAAGAAATGGTTCCTTCTCCCCCTCACCCTCCAACAGTTCAGAGGGAGACAATTGAGCCTATTGATCCCATTGATCTTGTACCTCCAGTTGATATTCCCAGAGATATTGTAGTAGGTCAGAAGAGACCTACATGGGCTCGTCGAACTCTGCAGGAGGAAGAAGGACATGTAGCTTCTCATGGTACCTTCCAAGAGAGAAAGAGACCTTAGATATATTCATGCTATGCCACAGTTATGAGCCACATCATTCATTTTGAGCCTTCTTGTTATGAGGAGGCAACTAGTCATCCAGTATGTAGAGATGTCATGATGGAGGAGTATCAATCCATCATAAAGAATGATGTGTGGTATATTGTTCTGAGACATGAAAGGAAGTTTGTAGTGACTTCCAAATGGATCTATAAGATCAAACATACAACTGATGGAAGCATCGAGAAGCACAAAGCAAGTTTTGTTGCTACAGGATTCTCTCAGGTGGAGGGAATAGATTATGAGGAGACATTTGCTCCTGTTGCTCGATACACTTCTATTCGAATGATTATTACCCTCGCAACATCCATGGGTTGGAAACTACATCAGATGGATGTGAAGACAACCTTTCTCAATGGAGAGATTGGGGAAGAAATATACATCAAGCAGCCAGATGGTTTTGTAATACATGAGAAGGAATCTCATGTGTGTAGGTTGAAGAAGGCCTTGTATGGACTCAAGAAGGCACCTTGAGCTTGGTATGCGAGGATTGATGGACACCTGATGAGTTTGGGCTTCAACAAAAGTGTTGTTGATCCCAACCTGTACTACAAAACTGTTAATGGTGAGGCCCTGATTTTGGTCCTCTACGTTAATGATTTATTCCTCACAGGTACATAGAACTTTATTTTTTAATGCAAGTATGCGTTGGCCTTTGAGTTCGAGATGAAGGACCTTGGTATGATTCACTATTTCTTGGGACTAGCGGTGTGGTAGAGAACTAATGAGATCTTCCCGAGTTAGGGGAAGTACACAGTTGAGATATTGAATAAGTTTGAGATACTGAACTTCAAGCCCGTGGCTATACCAATGATGATGAATCTAAAGAAACTAAGTGTGTATTCTTCCGATTTTGATGAAATTGATCTGACTCTGTACAACCAGCTGATTGGATAATTGATGTATCTGGTTAACACCAGACCAAATATTTGCTATGCAGTGAGTGCACTTAGCCAGTTTATAAGTCAGTTGAGATAGACACACTAGATTGTTGTGAAACATGTGTTGAGATACTTGTGAGGAACAGTTCGACATGGTTTGAGATATACTTCCAGTATTAATATGATATGGAAGGAATATATTGACTCTGATTGGGCAGGGAGCGCAGTGGACAGAAAGAGTACCTTCAGGTGTTGCTTTACTTTGGGATCTTTCATGGTTTCCTGGTGTAGCAGGAAATGAACTTATGTGGTGTTGAGCACAATAGAAGCATAATACATTGCATTAAGTATGACAGTCCGTTAAGCAGTGTGGCTTCACAAGCTCCTTGCAGATCTATCTGAACATGTGTTGGATTCCACCATTATTCATTATGGTAACCAAAGTTGTGTGAAGATATTTGATAATCCAGTGTTTCATGACAAATCGAACCACATTGAGATCAAGTACCATTTCATCCAAGACATGGTGCAAAGGAAGGAAGTATTGGTGCAGTACCTTCCTACATATGAGCAGGTTGTTGATGTTCTTACCAAACTAGGATGAAGTTTAAGTACTTTCATGACAAACTTGGCATGGAAGAGAATGTCTCCCTCGCTGAGAGGGAGTGTTGATGTTTTCATCTTCCTGAGACATTCTCCAGATCGTATTCCTATGTGATTGAGTTGATTTGATCTGTGATGACACTTATCCGAGAAGGGATAAGTGGGGCACCTATCCGAGAAGGGATAAGTGTGTTTGGGCTTATAACCCAATGTCCCATGTGGAGAGAACATGAGGACATGTCAAGGGAGTTGACCCTTGACGTCATACACTATGGGAGTTGACCCTAGTGTTTCTAGAGGGTGTAGCCTCTAGAAGTCCACATGGAGTGCCATGTGTGACAAACTTTCTCCAGATCGTACTCCTCTATGAATTGAGTTGAGTTGATCTGTGAGGACACTTATCCGAGAAGGGATAAGTGGAACACTTATTCGAGAAGGAATAAGTGTAGATGGGCTTATAACCCAACATCCCATGTGGATAGAACATGAGGAAATGTCAAGGGAGTTGACCCTTGACGTCATACACTATGGGAGTTGACCCTAGTGTTTCTAAAGGGTGTAGCCTCTAGAAGTCCACATGGAGTGCCATGTGTGACAAACTTTCTACAGATCGTACTCCTCTGTGAATTGAGTTGAGTTGATCTGTGAGGAAATGATGCAGGAGCATCCACATCTTGATCAAGCGAGCCAGCGCGTGGAGGCAAAGGAACAGCTGGACAGCGCCAGCACATACAATTTTGAATTACTTTGAAAAGATTGTTGCGCCGTCGTTTGAATGAAAGCATTCATATGAAG
>ML803236.1:82371-115557 GCA_009831015.1 Picea engelmannii | reverse complement strand
TTCTTGGAACATATTATCTTCTAAGAGATAGATATACAAGATATGCAAACAAGATATGTACAAGAACTAAGAAGAGTATTGTTACCTTCAGAAGAAGAAGTCTCTTTCATCTTGCTTAGTCTTCTTTGTAGGTTCCTTTTCTTTAGAAACTGATGCTTCGTGTTTCTCCTTCCTTTTCTTTAGCTCGGGACAATGATTCTTGTAGTGACCATACTTTTGACAAATGAAGCATTGTATTTCTGAAATATCTTTCTCTTGATTTGTCTTCCTCCTTGAACCAAACTTCCTTTTGTTCCTGAAATTATTAAATCTTGTTGTGAAGGCTTGATCATCATACTTCTTTTGGAGTTTCTCTTTTTCATTGATCCTGGATTCTTCTTGAGCACAACAAGTCCAAAGTTCTTCAAATGTAGGATACTCCTTTCTTGTGTTCATGCTTGCGACAAAGGCATCCCACGTCTTGGGAAGACCATTGAGTACTATGTTTACCAATTCCTTCTCTGAAATGATCTCTTCAATGGCTTGTAGTTGATCTCTTAACGGGGAGATCCTCACAAAGTATGATGTTATGCTATCATCATCATTCATCTTCATGTCATGGAGCTCATTCTTTAGACTCATTATTTGTCCAATGTTTTTGACTGAGAAGAGGTATGTTAGGGCATTGTACATCTTCTTCGATGAGTCAAGATGGGAGATGTAGGGTATCAAGTGGTCTTTTATAGAGTCCACTATGATACTCATGGCATTGATGTCACCGTCTTTGAACTTCTCCATAACTGCAACGTTTTGCGGTTCCTTCTCTTTTCCTTCTTCAAACTCTGGTTCCACGATCTTTCCTTTCACGATATCCAACACTTTATTCTTAGCAAGGATGAGTTCAATCCTTGTCTTCCACGCTCTGAAGTTAGAAGCTCCATCTAACTTGTTTTCTAACTTCATAGAGTAGGTCATGGCTTCTTTGACTTGGTCAACCCTAGATTTGACCAAAAACTCAAACTTGACGTCTTGGCTTGCTGAGAGTACCAAGAGATGCGCTAGGCTAGGGCACACTGATCTATCCAGAAATTAGGTCAATCCCTTCACTTAAGGTGCCTCAACGAGAGGATTAGGGTTTCTGCAACTGCACCTGCTAGTAACCCTAGCTGCAGTGCTTTGGTGATTGCTCCTGCTAGAAACCCTAGCGACAGTTCTTCAATGAGCTTAATATCCTTATGGCTATGTTTCCTTCTAACGATTAGACTGAATGAAGGAGGTGTGGGCCCATAACCTGTTAGAATATAATGGATGTGCTCGTTTTACCATTGACAATATCACTATTGTCACCTAACCATAGGCCGAAGCCACCCTCCGAGCACCTTAACCTTGACAGAGAATCATTGCGGAAGCAAACCCTAGGCTAGATAGCCAAACAAAGAGTAGTGCTCCTTTCCCCAAGGATAGCACACCAACAAGAGCTGATCAGATAGTCCAAATCCTAAGCAAGAGATAGTCCAAGACAAACATGATCTGCTAGCTGCAGTAGCTGCAATGGCAGCTCTCCTGCAAACCTGTGCACAAAACTGGGCACTACAGTGCGCACAAGTGCTGCTCTACAATTCTGAGACTGCCTACCAGAATGAAGACTGGCCTCTTGTATTTATAGTAATTCTGGCTAACTGCCTGGGCCAACTTCTCATTCTTGGTATCTTTTTGTTCAGTATATATTATTTCTTCTAGCCGACTTCTTCTCTTGGAGGCTAATAACCTAATACAAGTTATCATCTTGAGCCGACTTGTCTTCTAGGGTTATTAGCCAACTCATTACGGTTTCTTCTTGCTTCCTAGAATATTTTGTTCTCATTAGGTTTACATGTGGAGGTAAATACCTCTCGCGGCTACCATAATATCAACACATCACGCCTTTGTCATATAATAAAATCTTTATGGAAGTATAAAGTGATCTTATGTACCTATCTTTGGGCCCCTTTAGAAATTCCTGCTCGACAACATTGTACGACTTTGCAGTATCAACTGCAAATTCAATGATAAACCTTGCAATAATATTGTCTAACCAAAAATATATTGCACACATAAATTTATTATTGACTTGTTGCATCTAAATCTAGTATTCATTCATTAACCAAACTATGCATGCATGATGTCATAATCTAAGTTAACCATTCATTCTTTAATTGATACATAACATAACAATAAAACAACCATTCAGACACATAAACACAATAGATTTATCGTGGTTCACACCCCCTGGGGCTACGACCACAAAGATATGTCTCTTCTTCTCTTTAATTCATCATTCTTCAAAATCTATGTTGTCCACATTACATTCTTCAGACTTACAATAAAAAAAGTAGTGTAAGTACCCTTCTTGAGGTGGAATAGACCACAACAGGCTCCACAGCATGTGACCTAACCCTCAAAAACCTGTTCACTAGCCTATTCAGACCAAACTATATCTCCTTGACCAACCAACCAACTTACCAACCTCTACTAGACCCCCTATGCCTTTATTTATACTATTCTATTGGCTCATAGCCATTACATTCATATCCAAAACCCTAACCCTAACATGGCTAGGTTTGTCTGCATGTGCACCACACTGTTTTTCCTACATCTTCTGCATGTTGCTTTTCTTTCATCTTTTGCATGCTGCTTTTCCGCCACATATGGCACGTGCTCCAAAAATAGGCTTTTCTTTCCCAAAATAGGTTTTTCTCTCCCAAAATAGGCCTGCGCCCAAAAATAGGCTTTTCTCTCCCAAAATAAGCATGCGCCAATAGTGGTCAAGGGCCCAACATATATCCCATGAACCCTAGAAGCAATATTTAGACCCTAAAAACCTAGTTTTTGGTTTTGAACCATAGTTAGGAACACAAGAACCCTCTTTCATACACCCTAACCTTGAAATGGTATCCATATATCACTCATGAAAAAATTATTCATTTTATAGGGCTTGTGTAACACCCTGTTTCCCCCAATTTGTAATTAATCATAAAATAGGAATTACCATGCTAAGGCATGAGGACAATGTAACTGTATTATTGACTAAGTTGCCAAATAACTGTCTGTGGGGGTGAAGCCTTGAAAGTACTGGCCATGATATCACTAAGGGAGAGAAATCAGTTAATGAGGCAAGGACCGGTGGTTGAACTACAAACCACCCCCATGAATGTGAGCATGGTCTAGCTACAAGAAGTCATCCTAAAGTACCGCAGGGTCTGACAGACTAGGCGGACCCGAGCTTCCTTCTGACAGAAGGAAGGTGACAATTATACACACGAAGGCAGCAAGAGAGGGAGACACCAGACGATGGAAAAAGCTCCCAAGGGAGAGGCGCAAAGCTCTCCATGGAATCACGAATAGAAGGACGTGAGCTTGATGCTGAAGAGCATCTGAGAAACCTCGTCGAGGCCACAACCGAGTGAGAAAGCTCCGAGTTGCAGAAAATAGGACCCGAACAGAAGCTGAAACAGAGAGAGAGAACCCTCAAGAACTGTGAGAATTCCCTGGTGATATCATGGCTTGGCACGGGGGTGGCCAGAGTGCTAAGAATGAATGCCTTTGAGCCTATGGTCAGGTGGAAGGACGAAGACCCACAATCAGTTGGTTGGCAGCAACCTGTAATGGATAAGTGATTTCCTACCCTATGTAATTTAGCTGTAACTGTGTATGAATTGGTTATACTGTGCATGCTTTCAAGAATGTGAATGAATGCTTAATGGATATACTGTATCCCTTCTATCTCTGCTTGATTGTATAATTAGGCAAGTAAGGAATTATATGGGTCAGACATGACATGTTCTCATAAAGTCTTGAGTTATGTAGCGTCTTAAGCTAGAGCCACGAAACATGAGCTCGTCGACCTTAGGTATAGTTGCATGTACGATGGTTTACTCATCTAGTCGATCTGAGCCCCTTGGAGGATGGAGTTTGTTAAGCTCATGAGAGGTAGTGCTAATATGCACAGGCTCTCTGCAATCAAATAGAACCCCAGAACCCCTTGATGAAGGAGCGCAGTAGTTGTGCTGAAGACTCTTCTAAGAGTCAAATCCAGGAGAAAGAGCGCAAAGTTCTCAAGTCCTTCATAGCCGACGAAGCTCAGGAAGGATAGCGAGTTGCAAATACCGAAAGAAAGTACCCTTATGTTTGCTAGATGAATGGACGAGATCCTTTCGGAGGATCTAAGGTCTATCACGACCGCTAGATTGGAGGAAGGAACGTAGGCGTTAATGCCTCGACCCCTTTTAACCTTCACAAGTAGCGAAGGAATCGGGACTGTAGATCTCAAGATCCATGGGAGTTACCTGGACCGTCCATTTGTAGAGGACAAGTGGTTGCCGGTCGACGTTTCGGCACCCGGGAAACCCAAGGGCAAGACCCCTTGTCTTCGCAAGTCACGAAATCCTGGTATGTGAAATCTCAAAGTGGTGTAGTGTGAATTGATTTCAGCGTTTCGGCACTCGGGAAACCCAAGGGTATGAACCCCTCATCTTTGCAAGTCGCGAAATCCTAGTACACGAAATCCCGGTATGGGAAACTCCGAGTCGGCTTAGTGTGAATAGGAATTCGGGGTTTGAAAAGGGAAGGGGACGACAGTTCCCTGTTCTATTGAGTCCCAAAAACCGAAGGCTCGTGCGGACAGGTGGCACATCCCAGATGTAGGAGCCACGTGGATGACAAGTGGTACATCCCAGAACATGGGTCACGTGGAGGTGACAGGTGGTGTGTTCTCGTCATAGGGAAGGAGTCAACACCCCGTTGACCTATATCGCGTTTTGGGGTTTAGCATTCCAAAAGGTAAGGAACACTTGCAACGGGAATTGCGAAGTCACAAAATCCGAAAGAGATAGGCGCTAAGACCTGCGTCCTAGCTGAAGGTCACATGACACCGAGACAAAGGTGGAGTCGAATACCTTAGCCCATTTCGGATTTCAGGGTTTGAAGAGTCGAAAGACTCGACTCTCTTGCATTACGAACTCCCGGTTATCGAAATCCCGATACGACCAGGACCATCGGATCAGGGGGAGACTCCCAATTGTCGATCTCCTCGAAGGTAAGATTTCGGGCTTCGGGGTTTGCAGAGTCGAAAGACTTGACTCGCTTGTATCGTGAAGTCACGAAATGTGAAAAGGCACCTAGTTTGTTTGGCCTGTGGTAATAACCAACGATCACATGGAGGTGGAAAAGGGAAGAACTAGCTTGCGCTAGGCCCCCATAGGATTTCAGGGATTTTGTCCCTCGAGAAGAGGCAAAAAACTTATTATGCCGTAGTGGGTATGTGACAACTTGTATGGTAGTTAAGGGCCTCACACATAGCCCATGAGCCCTAGAAGAAATAATTAGGGTAGAAGGTCTTGGTTCTTAGTGTTATACCATGGTATGGGCCAAATACCCATTCCTAAAGTCCATCAAACCTTAATATAGTTCCCATATATCACTCTCAAGAAAAATATTTCCTATGTAGGGCATGTGTGGTGGGTTGAGGGCCTTTACATGGTGCATGAGCTCCCAAAGTATGTTCAATTGTGCCTTAAGCCCTAGATTTTAGCCATAGGCCATGGTTTAGGCACCAATACCCATACCTTGAGCTTGTAAAAATGGTACACATATCCCTCTCATAAGCAAAAGTTTCCCTCTACATGGCCCAAATGGTCATCTAAGGCCTTATGCATGGCCCATGACCTCTAGAGGCAATAATTAGGTCACAAGACCCTAGTTTTTAACATCAAACCATGATTTGAGACTTGATAACATCCATCATGCACCAATCCTGGCAATGGTGCCCATATCCACTTGTAGGTGAAAGATTTCTTCTATGGATCGTATATGGTGGTTTGAGGCTCTATTTGTTGCACATTAGCCTAACAAGTAATAGTTAGATTCTAAGGCCTTAGTATTTTTTCCAAGGACCATGGTCTTAACATCAAAACCATATATGTTACACCAATCATCAAAACGGTGTCCATAATCCCTCTCTTATAGGTAAAAGATTCCCTATATAAGCATTGTATGGTGGTTTAGGGCCTTGCTCATGGCCCATGAACCCTACAAGTAGTGGGGAGGGGCCAAGAACTTTGTTTCAACTATAGACTATGGTCCAAGCCTTGCGACCCATCTTGAACCAAACCTCAAGATTGTGCCCATATATATCTCTTGGGAAAAATATTCATTGTATAGGGCATGTGCGGTAGTATGATGCCTTGCATATTTCCCATGAGTTGTAAAGAAGAACTTACGACCTAAAGCCTTATTAGTTTTCATTCTAAAACCATGATTTGGGCTTTAAGACCCATCCCTTGTGCAACAAACATCAAAATGGTGCCATGCCCCTCTCTTATGTGAAAGATTCCCTCTTTTGGCCATGTGTGGTGATATAAAGTCCCACAATACAACCCATGAGACTAAGAAGTACTAGTTACTTCCTAAGGCCTTGACTTTTGAACTTAAACAATGGGTTAGGCCCTAAGAGCCATCCCTTGTGCACCAAATCTCGAAATGGTGACCAGGTACCACTCTTAAGCTAAAAGATAAATGCCTTTAGAGGGCCCCACCATAACCCATAGTTTTTTTATTATTGCATTGAGAGATGCATGCTACATTCCATTATGAAGTAGAGGTATCATGTGGATAATGTGAGTATTATTATAGATTAACCAAATATATATATTAAAAGTCATGCATCATAAAAATTAAACATGAGGGTGGGGTTAGGTTTTGCAAGTTCTTTGAGGCAAACATGAGTGGCCACATATAAAAGCCTTCATCGCATGACATTCGGCCATACCAAGCATAATATGAAAGGAAGGACTTGGGACTCGGAAAACCATACCAAGCAGAATCTCAAAAGAAGGACTTGGGACTCCGAAAGAAAAATCATCTCATATCATATCCCTGGATTCCTCGTCAGATCATCTCATATCATATACCTGGATTCCTCGTCAGATCACACACCGGTACAAGTATAGCAGGTCAAAAGGAATCCAGCTAGTAGAAAAAGATCATATCAGAAGATGAAGATGGCGCTGCAAGGAATAATGAGCTTTGAGGGGATCAAACACAGGAGATTTTCGAGCATTCATCGGAGGCGTGCGAGTCTAGATGGAGATCAACTCGGACATCATCATGTTGTTGGAGTTAATAGCCCAATTCATGAATTGCCTGCAGAAATGGAGGATAGAACTCGGCCGAATCATCATTCGAATTGTGAAGAGGAGCAGCAGCAGCTAAGGAAACCTGTTTGGGATTGCGAGAGTAGTTTGTATGATTCGTTTGAGTTGTCTACCTTTTCTCGGCAACTAAATCGAGCCATAGCCGCAGCATCCACGCCGTCTTCTCTCATCAACAATCATCATTTAATCGGTGGGATCCGGAGTTTGTCGCTGCCACACTACGTCTCCACTAAAAGCACCACCACCAGTACAGAATACCAGTACTCCCCACTAAAAGTGGATAAGGAAGAAATTAGCGTCCAGGAGGAGAAATTAAAATCGAAGGTTGTTGAAGGGAATACATATCAAATTAGCACTCACGATCGCCACCAAACCGTTGCACAGAATGAGGTTGAGCGCCAACTGGATACGCGACAGATTCTGAAGTCGCAGAACAAAAGAATGGGATTTACCCTTTCTGTACAAAGGCTGTTTACGAGACTATTCCACAAGAAGGCTGCAAGCTGCATGCCGAAAAAGACAATGGAAGCTGAAGCAGATGATCAGGATTATAATCTCCATTCTGGGGGCTTATCGATTCATAGATCTGAATTTGATCCCAAGGTTAGAAGGACTGCCTCTGAACGAATAACCCATGAAGGTTTAGGAAGTCTCATGCACAGAGACACAGTTTTATATTAATTAATGATATGGCCTTGGTCGGCCCATGGTTTCATGATGAGCAATAGGCATCTACAGTGATGATTCTATGTATATCCAGTAGTGTACATCACTACATAATGAATATGTTTTGTCTAATTTGATTGCTTCATCTACAGTGATGATTCTATGTATATCCAGCAGTGTACATCACTACAGAATGAATATGTTTTGTCTAATTTTATTGCTTTGTTTCATTTTACATTTAGATAATTACCTCCCTGGTAAATGAAATGAAATGTAATATGTTTCTGTTTTCCTATTCCATGCCGTGTCGCTTCTCTGATACATTTCTTGACCTTGACGGCATCTCTGATACCTTTCTTGACCTTGACGGCATTCAGATCGCTGGAGATTTACCGAATTTATATCATGGATCGTGATTTTATTATAATGGTACTGTTCATAATATAAAATAGGTGGATCACGTTCAAACACCGGGATTTGAGAGTGCAATATGAAGCTTTATAGTTTGAGAATGCAATATGAAGTTTCTAGATTGTGAGCATGATTTGATTTTTATTGTATATATTAAAGAAAATGTGAATGAGAAAAAATATTAAATGGTTTAGTAAATGGGATATTTACTGAACACTTGTCTTATCAACAGTAAAGAGATAAAGGTTTTTGTTATTGATAGGAGGTTTTTGTTATTGATAGGTTTGGGTTTCAGAAGGAAACTTTGAGATAAAAGGCTAGAGAAAAAGAAATAGTATTATATTGAAGAGTTTAACTCCACATACAATCATCATCAAAAAGTGTACATAGGGGCCAATATATCTTGGAGAGCCAAAATGTTTATTGCCCAATTAAGAATCAATCCTCATCAACTCAGTTGTGACACTGGGCTTTCGAAAAGACCAAAAAAAACTTGGTAAGAAAGGGTGTGTGTGTTCTGCACCTCCTGAAAAGTGGAAACAGAAAAACATTTCATTTTAGAATGTGCAGCCTTCAAATACAATAGGGACAACTATAAAAGTATCTTGACATCTAGCTCTTGGAATAATTTATTCTCATCAAATTGAATTGGAAAAGAACTGAACTGCAAAAATCAGTGTTTGAGACGATCTGTCCCATAAGCTATTATTAACCTCATAGATATTAAAATCATTTTCTTTTTCTTTTAAGTTTAGTAACAGTGCAACCCTTGGGATTTGAAAAGCCATAAGCATAGGTAGTGTGTTTTCACGTCGCCAACTACCCAGCTCGCAGTACGAACTGATTTAAAGCATGGCGGATCCCACGGGAGATGGGAAGGAATTCGGTGGAAAAGTTATGACCTTGACATCTTAATGAAATCCACTAACCCTATTCTGTTGCAGATAGTAAATGGTCCATTAAGTGCAGACATGGGCATCTCGCCGCCAGTTGTCTTCATTTCTTATTGTTATTTTAAATTAATCCTTCTCGTCTGGTGATCAATATACATCAAGTTGCAGAGTGTTCATATGCATCAATTTATCGATATGCTGCAAAACATTTATTGTTATTGCTGAGAAAACAGATTTTACACATATACTATTGCTAGCTGCATTAAATAGACAGCTAAGGGATGGAACCGAGTCCAACCTAACACTATGGATTTATACTGAATGATTTGTCGTATGCTATTCTCAGCTGGGAACAGCTCAACCCCACCTTCACGGACTTTCACAGTTTGAGCAAAGATATGAATTAATTACTTGTTCCATTGCTGCACAGATCCTATTGTTCACAGCACGCTATTGGTCTGCCATTCATTAAAAAGAGAGGGGGCGTAATGCACCTGAGTCAGTGTAGAAACAACCGGAGATATGGCCCGAAACTGTGGTCACTTTGAGCATGCGTAACCTAAATTATGACCAGAAACTTATATTTTATTGTTTGCAGGAAAGCAGAAAGAAAGAAACAGTTAATTTTGCGAGCTGTGTGCCTCTCTTTATGGGAACAAATAAATTTATTGATTTGTATATCCTAACACCTTTGACAGCTCCTTATGTTATGTCGAGTGGTGTTTGAATATTTTTATTTTTGAGAACGATGACGATAAAGAAGTGCATGGATCTTGCTCGTGTTTGATATTTTTCGGTTGACTCTGTGTGTAAACCAGAGTGGAAGGTTTCTCGTATCAGAGATCTCAGCAAAAGATTCTCCGAAGGTCCGCAGAGCAAGGAAAAATGGATGTTCTGTCCAAAGTTCTTGGAGCGAGGGAAGTGAATGAGCACAATATCCCTCGTTGTTGTCTCTGTATTAAGATGGGACCTTTTTGTCGATTAGTTCGGCAAAGTTCACTCCCGTAGAGTTTTTGATACTGATGGAGTTACTCCACCCAACCCCGCTTGGGAGTTTGTGGTCCTTGCCCATCGTCACAGAAGTATACTCATTATCCCCTGACTTGCAGGGGTAACTAGAGGATCGATGCACTTGTGATTTTGATCACAACTAGTAGTTCCACATATGAGATTTATGGATTATCCATGGATATTTTCCAAGAGATGCTTCTAGCCATTGCTTAGCTTACTCCCATTGATGTCAAGAGATTGTGTTCTTCTTCTCACACATGATGATATGTAACAATTTAATTTGATTATTTATTTATGAGTTGTTAATTTAAATTTAATTAATTATTAAAATAAATTTAATGAGGTTTTTTATTATTATATTATTAAAAGTGTAGGTGGAGTAATTAATGAGGAGATAAGGTTATTGGGGGAATTAATGAGGGGATAAGACAGTTGGGGAATTGAATGAGGGAGAGGGATTCAAGAGAGGAGGATAATGAAGAGGGGAGAGGACTTGAAGAGAGGTTTTTTTGTTTTTTCGGAAAAATTAGGGGAAGAGGAAGGAAGGAAGGAAGAAATTCTGAGAGAGAGGGGAAGAAGGAGGAAATTGGAAGAACAGATTGTTTAGGGGAACTCTTACAAGGTCACTGTTGTGACTGGGAACTTTAGGCTCGGGGGCCAAGAAACCGCAAGGATTCCTGGAGCTAGGGAGTCGAAGAGGTTGTTCCTAGTTGATTGGGAGGTTAATATTCAGTTGGGCAGTTTGGGAAACAACAAGTGAACCATGGGCTAAATCAACCAACATGCAGGAAAATGTATGTATTTTATTATTATGTTGTTGTTATTATGTCTATTTACCAGTTTATTCCTGGTATAAAGAAAATTATGAAAGAAAACCATGAACTAAATTACAGTTATTTCAATGGAAAATTAGGAGGTATTTATTATTTTATTGAGACCTTGAAATATAAGGCTTTACAAATTGTATCAGAGCCCGGTTTCAAAACTGAAACTTGGGCTTGACCACCCACATAACTGTTCAATCTGTTCCCAAACCCCTAACCTACATCCTAGAAACCCATAGAATAGTCATAACTAAAAGGAAAACATAGAGAACATGAAAACCCAAACAATGTTGCATGTAGACTGTACGCAGATTCTTAAAGGAGCTTTCCAAGTCCAAATTCTAATGGATAAAGAAACGAGGAGAATTTCTATACTCATGTACTTTAGAATAACATAACTAAAATCTGTTTCCATATGTTTAACTTGAGGATGCATGATGACCTGCATAAGCTGTAAACAAAAAAAAATGCAATAACATAAACAAAACAAAAAAACTGCAATAATATATATATACAAAAATGCAATAATTTTTTTTTTTTTTAATTATTGGGTCTTTTAGACCAATCTCCATTCTAATCAAGTCGCAGCCAAGTTCACCATAGGGTTAACTTCATATGTCCAAATTGAGCATCAACATACGAAATCGTAGCACCAAGTCAAGTGCCAAGTCCATGCTAAGGGAAGAACCCACAAGGAAGCAATATGGGTGCACTACGCATCCAACCTAAGTATTAAGTAAAGCCCATCAAGAGCACCCACAAGGAACACACGAGTCTTTAACAATGTGTGTAGGCTCTCCTAGCCGCCACCTCTCGGTCGAGCCAGTCCCTTCTCCCTTGGCCATGCCCTCCACCCGAATCTCTTTGTGTGTGGCCAAGCACATGTTAGCACCCTTTGTATGAGGTGGAGGTCCCACGCCCGCGACCCAGCACAAGTCAGCACATATACCAAGCGCTGAGTCACCAAGGAGGAAACACTGCACAAAAGCTCTAGGCTTGATAAAAAAGTAGTGCATGAAAAATGCAACATAGAACTGCTACTAAAATACATTCAATAATAAATAAATAAAACTCACTTGAAGAGTCTTTTTTGCATAAGTCTTTTAGGCTTTGGTCTTCCCAGGCTCTTTGGAAATTTTCAGAGTGGAATGTGTATACACGGGCATAGCATGGACATGCAATGTAGGGGGCTTGGGAAACGATGACTCGTTGTTCTTCTCCTCAAGGACCTTGTTCAATTTCTTCTCTTTGGCATGAAGAGCTTCCTTGGCAGTCCTCCTCTTTAACTGAAGATAATGCTTTTCGTAGAGAGTCTTGGTCAGCATGGCCATGGCATGGCACTGCCATTGTTTTCCATCCAACCTTTTACACCATAATTCGTCCTCCTCCATGTTGTGCAAAAACCCAAATTCGTGCAGGAATTCGAAGACACTGAAGAGTTCGATCTCGGGACCTCCCAGTCCTCTATAGGGCATATAGGTGGAAACACGAGTTGGCAAGAAGGGCACCCAAATAAGGAGAGAGCCTGCACTAGCACCTCTGCCGAGAACACCACAATCCCTCTAACTGTCCAATAAAAGGCCAATCCAGGTGATTTCTAAAGAAGCTCAAAGCCAAGACAGAACCCCGTGAGCGGGCCCCGGGATTTGAAACCCTAACCTGGTGTTGTTGATTCACCAGAGAACTTAATACTCCATTGTTGTTGCTCATGATTGCTTCTGCTAACAAAGGGACAGTCACAGAAGCTGTGGGAATGGTCGCTTAGGATGCACAAATGCAGGGGGGTGCAGATGCAGAACGGAAGAAGACTTTAGTGAGGGGTAGGGTTTTGGGAGATGAGGAAATGAGAGGGCGGGGCATGTGGGTCTCATTCGAGAACCTACATTGCCCACCCTCCACTTCACATTTAGGGTTAGTTTCTTTTTTCTTTCTTTATTTGTTTTATTTATTTATTTATTTTATTCAAATAAAATTTAATTATTATTATTTTTTTAATTATTGTTTAGTTTAAATAATTTAGTTTTATTATTTATTTAAAAAAAAATATTGAGTTTAAAAATAGATAATTAAATTATATATATATATATATATATATATATATGAGAAGGGAAGGGTATATGTTACATATATATAAATATGTATTTGTCATGTATATAATATTGTGTAATATTTTATATTATAATAGAACAAGAAATAGTGAATAGATTTGGTAATTTTAACATTAAATATAAACATAATTTAAGGTTAGGTTAAATGATTAATGTCAATCATTGTTATGATTAAATTAATATTATAAGTTGCTAGTGTTAATGAATGTTAATTAATAAGATTAAGAGGGGATCTTACAACTAATTTTAAAGGATCAATTATGTAAAGAAGTTTTATAAGGATGTAAAGTAATAAAGGACAAGGTTTAGCGCTTCATTAAATGGGTAAGTTAGGGTAATCGATGAGTACACACAGTGCTAGCATAGCTAGAAAGACGACGAGTTAGTAACTTACCTGGACGAAGTCATCCAACTTAGATGCTTTAACCCTGACCTTAGCCACTCACCTTATAGGAGTAATGTTTGTTTATAGACAAGTATAAAGAACTTACGCATAACCCTATGTTTGAAAGTATAAGTTTGAGAAAATGTGGAATGTCTTAAACTCTTCCCTGATAAACATTTGGTTTGATGCAGATTCAGTTATCCAAGATGGTTAGGACTTGGGAAAATCGGGGCCAAGGGGCATCGTCGCAAGGACCACCAACGTCGGCATTGCCACCACCATCGCTTGAATTAACTCTCATTTTATGCTCCTTAGAGGCTATTAATAGGAAATTAAATGGACTCCAGTCAACAAATGTCGAAGTGGAACCCACACCATCTGGAGTGGGTAACTCTGAAGCGTCAAAGGACTCAGAGGGAGGGCCTCCACCAAGAGACATCACCAGAGAACTGTAGAAAATCAAACTCCCAGAGTTTGTTGGGGGTCGTGAAAGTGAGTGCACAGAGGCATGGTTGGAAGGAATGACGTGATGTTTTGCCTTAAGAGACTATGCTTCCACATCAAAGGCGAAGATAGCGATGTTTTAGTTGAGGGACAATTCCTTGAACTTGTGGGGTAACTTGGAGAGGCAGTTGCACCTTACCCCAGACATAGTCTGATGGGGGATTTTTTAGGAAAGGTTCCAGAGGAAATATTTGTCTGCGTACTACGAGGAACATCGGGTAGGAGCATTTCATGCTCTAGTTCAGGGAAACAGGATCGTGGAAGAGTACAAGATCATGTTCATGGAGTTAGTAAAATATGTCTCATACATGGATATCGATCAACGACAATCATAATGTTTTGTGTACAAGTTAAACCCTAAGATAAGGGCCATGGTACAGATGTGGAAACCATCATTAGTAGCTAAAGCAGTTGAAAATGCTCGTTACGCAAAGGAGCATATGAGCTTAAACGAAGGCATGAGGTCAACCATTCCAAAACATCCTAGAATTGTGGGGAAGGCCCCTAGGACCTTCTCCAGGGGAGGAAGCTCTAGGCCACCTCCTTATGGAAATAGAGTCTCACCTAGAGCAGTTACAATAGGTATTTCAATGGCAACGAGTGCAACATCCCACTCATCGCCAATCGTGACATAAGCAAGTCCATGACCTTCTTGAGGCACAATGAATAGAGGCATGGGTTCTAGGGGAAGGAACTCATTTCAGAGACCGTCACAGGGCAGTGTGCAGGTTCCATTAGGTGTTACTTGTTGGGGGTGTGGATGACCCCATTACCAGTGTGACTGTCTAGAGTCGCAATCATGATTTGTGTATAGGGAAGGAAAGGCCCCGATGGGAAGAGCGAGTAGTAGCCACTGGATTTATGCAGCGGTTGATAACCGCCAGGTAGAGCATCAATCCACTATGGTGGAGTTGTCAGGTATGCTAAATCATGTCAATGTTAAAATTGTATTTGATTATGGTGCTACAGATAGTTTTATTTCATCTTGTGCATTAGAAAAGTGTGGGTTGGTAGCCTACGAGCATGATGAATTTAAACAAGTCGAGATGACTTCGGGGGGAAAACAAGTGGTAGGACCTAGCGTCAATAATTGTCTAGTAGACCCGAGAGTGTGTACTACTATATTGAAGGTGTATGTCACTGCTCTAGGGACGTGTGACCTAATCATTGGAATGGACTGGTTAGAAGCCCATCAAGCTATGGTAGATTGTTTCGTGAAAAGAGTGCTTTGTGTTGACGATGAAGAAAGGTCAGTAGAGATCCATGGTGTACGGAGGAAGGTGTCTCTACGCTTTATCTCGACCATGAAGGTTAAACGTTGCATGAGGAAAGGTTGTTGATTATATGTAGTGGAAGAAGTCAATGAAGGGAAAGGACCATCCATGGATCAGTATTCAATATTGTCGGAGTTTGAGGATGTTTTTTCGAAAGAGTTTCCTGGGTTACCTCCTCAGAGGGAGCTTGATTTTACCATTGAGATAAAACCTGGTGCAGAGCCAATTTCCAAGACACCGTATAGGATGACGGTGCCAAAACTTTGTGAGTTGCAGATGCAGTTGAAGGAACTACTTGACTTAGGGCTAATAAGGCCTAAGGTCTCACCTTGGGGTGCACCAGTAATTTTTGTCAAGAATAAGAATGGTTCCTTATGACTGTGTATAGATTACAGGGACTTGAACCATGCTACAGTGAAAAACAGGTACCCAATGCCACAGATAGATGATCTCTTTAATCAGATGAAAGGAGCAACAAGTTTCTCAAAAATTGATCTGCGATCAGGGTATTACCAGTTAAGGATTAAGGAAGGTGACAATCCTAAAATTGCCTTTCAAACTCGATTTGGGCATTACAAGTTCTTTGTAGTACCTTTTGGTTTGACCAATGTGCCAACAATATTCATGAGCATCATGAATGGTGTATTCCGAAAGTACTTAGACCACTTTGTACAAGTCTTTCTGGATGATATCCTCATCTATTCCAAGAACTAAAGAGAAGATGATGAACACTTGCAAGTGGTGTTGTCATGCCTTAGAGAGAACAAATTGTATGGAAAGTTTTTGAAGTGTTCTTTCTTCCAGAAATAAATTCACTATTTAGGTCATATCATTTCCGGTGAAGGAATCTTTGTGGACCCAGAAAAGGTAAAGGCCATTATGGAATGGCCAGTGTCGAAAAATGCTCATGAGGTAAGAAGCTTCATGGGGCTAGTGGGTTATTATCAGAGGTTTGTGGAAGGGTTCTCTAATATAGCAAAACCCATCACCACCCTGTAGTGCAAGGGGGTCAGGTATGAATGGACAGAGGAATGTGATGTTGCATTCATCGAGCTTAAGAGGTTACTAACTAGTGCGCCAATTCTACGAGTGTTTGATATGGAAAAACACTTCACAGTCTACACAGATGCCTCGAAGCAAGGATTAGGGGTCGTGCTAATGCAGGATGGGGGAGTGATAGCGTATGTGTCAAGAAAGTTGAAGCAACATGAGGATCTTTATGCTACTCATGATTTAGAGTTGGCAGTTGTAATGCTAGCTTTAAAGATTTGGAGGCATTATCTAGTGGGGCGAATCTTTGAGCTCAAAACAAACCATTAAAGCTTAAAGAATCTCTTCACTCAAAGAGATCTCAATGCCAAGCAGAGGTGCTGGAGTGAGTTTACGAGTGAGTACGATTTTTGAATTTCGTACATCAAGGGAAAGGATAATGTGGTCGCGGATGCCTTGAGTAGGAGACCACGTGTCTTCTCCTTAGTACCCTTAAAAGTTAATCCGAGGGAGCATGTGTTGGGGCAACTCCTTGGAGATAGTTTGTATTTAAAGGTTACTTCAACCCTCCAGAGTGGGAGGCATTAGATCCAAAGTATGAAGGATATAGCCTGGAAGCAGATGGATTATTAAGATATTAGGGAAGGATGTAAATCCCTGAAGGTGGGGATATTCAAAGCATCATAGTCAAGGAAGCCCATAGAAAAATTTATTGTGCACATCCGAGTATGAATAAAATGTATGCAGACATGAAGAATATTTTCTTCTTGGTAGGCATGAAGCGTGATGTAGTCCATTTCGTCGTTGAGTGCCTAGAGTGTTAACAAGTGAAGGTTGACCACCACCACATGGCGTTCCTATGTCCAAGTGGGAAGTCATGTCTATGGATTTTGTTGTGGGATTGCCACTCACATCTCACAGACACAATGTCATTCTTGTGATAGTTGATAAGTTGACCAAGAGTGCTCATTTTATTCCAATTAGAGACACTTATGATGTCACTCATGTGGCACACGTTTTTATAAGTGAGGTCATCTGTCTTCACGAGTTACCCAGGAAGATCATTTCAAATAGGGACTCTCAATTCACCTATAGGTTTTGGACAAGTTTATAGTCAACGTTGGGAACTCAGTTGAGCTTAAGCACACCATATCATCCTAAAACATATGGGAAAACTGAGAGAGTAAATCAAGTTATGGAAGACATGCTTAGGATGTATGTTATGGATAATCAAACCCATTGGGAGAAGTAACTACCTTTGGTAGAGTTCGCCTACAATAATAGTTTCCATAGCTCCATTGGAATGTCACCCTATGAATATCTGTATGGAAGGCCATGTAGGACATCATTGAGTTGGGAAAGGTTAGAAGACCGAGTGACAGTTGGGCCAAAATTGATTCAAGAGATGGAGGAACAGGTGATTCAGATTAGGCAACGAATAAAGGAAGCACATGATAGACAAAAAAGTTATGTTGATGCACATAGGACTGAGTGAAGTTATAAAGTGGGAGATCAAGTTTTCATTCATATCAGGCCTAATAAAAGTACCATTTGGTTTGGGAAGGGGACAAAGTTGTCGCCTCGATTTATAGGACCATTAAAATACAAGAGAGAATTGGACCCATTGCCTATCGTCTCGTACTTCCACCCCACTTGCATAAAACTCATAATGTTTTTCATGTATTTGTTCTATGTCATTATGTTGCTAACGAATCTCATAAACTAAATTGGAAGGAATTGCAGGTATCAGACACGGGAACCCTCATGGTCGAACCATTATGCATATTGGACTGTAGGGTCCGACAGCTCAGGAACTGTCTAGTAGACCAAGTTAAGGTCCAATGGGACAAGTATAGCCTAAAATCTGCTACTTGGGAGGATGCAGAGACCTTACGACGAGATCATCCCTCACTTTTCTGACCACCTCGAGAATATGTTTCTCGAAGGTGGGGTGTATGTAATGTCACCTTTTGACTTAGATAACTAGAATTACTTAAGGCCTAATCATCTTTTATTTTTTATTAATTGTGAAACTATTAATGATACACTTGAAATTTTAAGACATATGGACCTATGTGAATGACAATTCTATGAATGTTTATTGTTATTTGAATTATGATAGATATCATGCAATCTATTTCTAACTTGAAAAGTTTTAAATTTAAAGTTGTTGGTACGTGGATACTGAATTGAGAATATGATTAAATGAATTTACATGATAGTAATGCATAGATATGCATGAGTTTGTGTTATAGACTAATCTACAGGTCAATGGGCTATGAAAAAGCCAAAGGATATTGATAATGAAAGGTTGATGTCATGAACATCAACCAAGAAACAGTGTGGTATTAATCTTTGTATGTGAAATTATGTTGGTTCAAATGCATTGCTATGATATATGGACAAGTGCAGGTATTTTAGGTGGTGAGACTGCCTGAAACAGAATATACGATGAAAAAATTCCTAGCAACATAGTGCCACTGTATGGTCCATGGTAGGGTGTTGACCCTAGTTCTATTAGGAGGGGTAAAGGCATTTCCCACCGTGTATCCTCTAAAACCTGGAGTCATGGGAGGGTGGTGTTAGCTCACACTCCCCTAGACGTGTGATGTTGACAACCAGTTGTTTGTTGGGGAATCTTGGTTAAGAGAGTTGACACTTCCGCTTACGGGTTCTATTTGGAGTTAGGTCAATATAGTTGACGCTCCAAGATAGTCCAACAAAGGAAGGATAGGGATGGAAGATGGAAGTAGGTTAGGGAGGAAGGATGACTAGAAGTAGTTGAGAGTGTGTGGGGATTTCATCTTATAGTATAATTTCTTGATTTATTTTTGAAAAATATGTATATATGTATATTTATAATTACTTAACTGAACTACAATTATTTAAGTGAATGTTGCTTGTGCTAAATTATTATAATTGAGGGATTTTGCGAACATTTTAAATGGCTTACTATGTTTTATGAAATGAATGGTCTTGTTGATTAGATTGGACACATACAAGAATTACTTTAGGTGTGATGATTATTGTCATTAATACATGTGTGAGTCATGTATGTGCTAGCTACACATGCATGCCTTGCACATGTACACTAGTATGTATAAGTGTTTTAAATTGATGATGTTGTTTATCTGATATGGATGTCTGAATCATGTGTCATTACCCTTGTATTGTAAATTACTCTAACTTCGAGACAAAGTTTCTTGAAGGGTGGGTATATGTAACAACCCAATTTTATTATTTATTTATCATAGTTGTTAATTTAAATTTAATTAATTATTAAAATAAATTCAATGCATCTTTTTATTATTTTATTATTAAAAGGGTAGGTGAAGTAATTAATGAGGGGATAAGGTTGTTGGGAAAATTAATGAGGGGATAAGGCATTTGGGGAATTGAATGAGGGAGAGGGATTCAAGAGAGGAGGATAAGGAAGAGGGGAGAAGACTTGGAGAGGGGTCTTTTTGATTTTGGGAAAAATTGGGGGAAGAGGAAGGAAGGAAGAAATTCTGAGAGAGAGGGGAAGAAGGAGGAAATTGGAATAACATATTGCTATGGGGAACTCTTACATGGGCATTATTGTTGCTAGGAACTTTGGGCTCGGGGGCCAGGAAACCACAAGGATTCATAGAGCTAGGGATTTGGAAAAGTTGTTCCTAGTTGGCTGGTAGGTTAATATCCAGTTGGACAGTTTGGGAAACAATAATTGAACCAGGGGCTAAATGAACCAACCTGCAGGTCGAGGTATGCATTTTATTATGTTGTTGTTTTTATTATGTCTATTTACCAGTTTATTCCTGGTATAAAGAAAATCATGAAAGAAAATCATGAACTAAAATGTAGTTATTTCAGTAGGAAATTAGGAGGTATTTCTTATTTTATTGAGGCCTTGAAATAGAAGGCCTTACATGATGTTTCTCTTTGAATGTGGGTCATGACCCATGGTGATCATTGGTGTATTCCATAATGTCTCAACACTCTAAATCATTGTCTCTTATTAGGTTTTACTATGGTGTGTTTTTCGGGTTATTTGTATGCATAAATCCTTTACATTAAATCTATTAATCTGGGGGTGTAAGCTTTGAGGTGAAAGAAAAGGAAATGTAGGATTAAAACCTAACTTGTCCAATGGAATCAACTAACTAAATGGACTATCACCAAGCATTGCAAATTATCATTGGATTGTGGGACTTAATGTTTATTGGGTTCCAAACCACAATCTTTCATTATCGACAATGTTCATGTGGTTTTTCTTATATAGCTTATTGGGTCTTGATTCTTAAAAGGTTTTAATATTGTAGTGATATAAACATAAAACCAATTTGAAATTTAAATGGAATCAAGAAATCAATTCAACTAACACCACAGGATTGTATCTTAGCACTAGATTATAAGATTTACTAAATGTTGTTAAATTCTGAATCGTAATATTTCACTATTCTAAGTGTGCATATGATTTTATGTGAGTAGCAAATGAATCCTTGATCTTCAGTGGCTTGTTCCTGTAGTGACCAAGAAAAGAAATAACTATTAAACCTTTATTGAAAAAAAGACTTCAATCTGCACACTATTGTAAATTTATGAGTATATTTACTATGCAAAGAGAATATGAAATATTGAAAATGAACTATTTCTCTTATTCATGTGTTGACACAAAACACATTACAAACTTGCAATTAACATAGATAATTTAGCAATCTACAGAACACGAGGAAATCAATTGAAATGAAATAAAAATCACACATTAACTAGCTAACTAAATAAAAATATAGGTAGCAACGCCTTCCAGTGTGGTGGGCCCTTCCCAACTCATCAACGTTGTTTGGAGAAGATCAGATCAAGTTGTAATGGTGCACCACTATTCAATGGAATCAATCATTCATTTATTTGAATCCAACTTCAAATTACAATAATTTGCAAATGAACTATGCCTCTCTACCATAATAATCCCCTTCCTCTGCTCTCTGGATGTTTATTTATACAGATAAGAGCACAAACAACTTCCCCCAAATCATAACTTCGTTCAAACAAATTTTACAAATTTGGGAAACTGTTTATACATGAAATTTAGGTTTGACATCTTTGGAGAAATGGCCAAATCTCCCAATCCCTATCTTGTTTTGGAAATCTACACAGGTGCTTCTCAATTTAGGGCATCCTGCACAAAACCCATGTTTTATATTTTCAAGATTCATCTTCATTTTCTCATAAAACACCTCAAAAGTTGACTCCCTAGAAACTCGTGTTAATTTTGACAAAAATGTTGACCATGAGCTAGAGGCTACCATGTGCGACCTGGGTGCGAACTAGTGAATACAAAACCATATTGGGGGTATTATCAACAAAATCCATGTCCTCATTTTGTTCCTGGAGGCGCACATATATGCTAACCATGGAGGTCAGGTGCATGAACTGAACGCTTAGTACAAGAATCATACTTCACAAATTGTCATCAGTAAAACCACATATAATCCTTCTTGATCATTAAAAATAAGTAGAATTGATGTTAATTAACCACTTAGCAAATGGAGGTGTATCATCGTGTCTTTATGAATAAGTATGGTGAAAATGAACAAAAGGATGCATTTAGATGGTCAAAAGAGTGATTGTGAATGATGGAAAAGGTGACTATAGCGACACAACAATGTTCATAAGTGTGCCACCTTATGTGTCAAGTTGTACTACTAGCAACATAGGTAAGTGTTTCATGTCATTTCGCCTAGTCATTTCACACACTATATCATTTCATTACCATCTTCATTCATGTCCATCATTTTCTTTTTCGTGATTGACTTATCATATGTCATGTAACAAAGTCCTAAATTTATTAAAAAAAAGGAAAGTCTCCCATGTATGAAAATGCCTAAACAAAATCAAAGACCTAAAAATGCTCTGGGTAGAAGTAGCTAAATTCATATTATATTCATGAGCCATGACACCTTGCAATAAAGCATAATTTCCCCAAGTCCCATTCTCAAAGTTAAGAAAAAAAAATGGACTAAGCAAATAAATAAATAAAAGTAGTAAGAAAAAGATGCTCAAGGAATGGTAACTCAATGCTAAGCGCTCCCTCTAAAGTCACGCATGTGGAATAATAAATGATAAACCCTATCTTTTGAAAGCTAAAGGGAAGACCTCTTCAATCCTCCTATGTGGCTATGAGGGTCAACTCATGAAAACACATTTTCCCTAGTACCACATTTATCACATCACCTACACTTAACTTAGAGTCCTAGGAAATGCATATTGTCTTAGGGTTTTTCACATGTAATTAAGGTTAATGATGTACACACCATGGTCAAGTTAGGAAAGGTATAAAAATTAAAAGAGTCATTGAGCTATTAGAATATGTCATCTAATGGTCACCTCCATTAACACATATTTGGAGGCATCTATATCATCACTTTTGAGGAGTGTCTGTCTTGGATGTTGTGGATGTTGTGACACATTCATTGGGAATTGTGGCATGCCTTGTCTTGTGGAGAGGTCGACCTTGATTGAGGGAATTTTTGAGGCATCATTCCATGATTGGAGGATGATCATTGCTTATTTGGAGTCATCCACCTTTGGGAGATCACACATGCCACATGTGTGGCTTAAAGGAGCATTTCTTGTTGACCTTTTGCTCATTTTGAGGGCCAATCCCACTTTGAGGAGTTTGTTGGGGTGGTTATCTTGCTTGGAGGAGGATCTTAACCATGTTCTTTCTATTTTTAGTTGAGACTTCCTCCCTCATAGATAGACTTCGTACATGTGGCATAACCACTTCATTCTTTATTGAATTGGTGACTATATCTCCCTAGTTAGTTGAGGATATAATTGTTATTTATGGATTTATAGGCTAGATCTAGATTTTATTGTTATTGTATTAAGGAGGTTGTTGGTTTTCTTCTCTATATAAGAGAAGCTCCTCCCTTTGTAAACTTTTCTAGAAGCTTGTGAAGAATACACTCTCAAAACTTTTGTCCAGGTGTTATTTTGATGCTATGGATGGTTAATTAGAGCACTCTCTTAGATGACTTATTTGTGTGAATGCTTATTTAATGGATGAATGTTCAATGCATGATATTATGCGTCAATTTTTAGGTAAGTTCTTTCTCTAAAATTATTCGGTATTTTTTGTTGGAATAGTTAAGTGTGGTTATATTTATCAATCTTTGGTTGTATGCCCTCTTATCTCTTGCATAGTAGATACCCTCTCAATATTTATGAAGATCTTTGTTCTAGGATCTTCCTTTGGCATTTCTAAAATCACTTAAGCTTTCATGAAGAGCCTTTGATGACCCCATATGCCCAAATTTGGTAGATAGGCACCAGTCACTTCTTCTAAGCCAAACAAAACTAAAATTCATTCATTTCTTTTTGTTTTAAGTATACATAGAAATTTGTGTTGCTTGTACATCAAACTTCAGCCCTAGAAACCCTAGGTTGCATGGTAGATTACCTGTATTTTGAGATGAAAATTGTATTTCGGTGAAAATCTATGTTGCTATCCCAAAAATATGCATTTAGTTAGGGTAATTAAATCATCTTGCATGGTTGTGTTGTGAATGTAACTTTCATATTTAGTAAGTGGCTATAGTTTTCCATATTTCCATATGTTTTAGTCTTAAATTCACATAATTTCACATCTAACTAAAGGCAGAAACAATCTATTGTAATAGACCTGATTGTTGTCAAGTGGGTCTAGCATGAATGGTTGTGGGATGGAGTGTTATCCTCCCCACCCAGGTTCCATTCTCATAAAGTGACATGTTGATCTCATAAAGAGTATAATGTTGTAATTTCTTGGAGTCGTAAAGAATATAGGGTTTACTGTAGATTTAAACCTTGTACAATTAATTACTACAAACAAATTCTTAATAAAAACAGAAAAGATACAATGGCACACACACACACACATTACACAAATATTTTTACCCTAGAAACCCAAACCGGTAAAACCAACAACCTGTTTAGAGTCGCACATCTAATCTTCTTTATTCATAATCTCTTCATTGTTTATAATACAATATACATAAGATCTCGCGGTATCCAACACCCCTAATCAATTGAACCGAATTAATCAACAATCCTAATTCCTTAACCCAAATTAGACAACCATCAATGAAAACCATGTGCCAAAAAACCACTAAAAACAGATGCAAAAAACGAAAAAAAAAATCGGGGGCATTTCCCCCCTGTGACCCCCAGGGTAGGGGGAAGCACGCTCCCAGTGCAACATAGACACTAGATCTAGTCGTGAAAAGAATATAACACATACCCAACATTCTCCCACTTTTTTCTTTCTTTTCATACAGGGGGTTACAGGGTTACATAGTCAACAATCCAGGGAAACAATGCCCATATATCCTCTACACCAAGAGAACTTCTCAGTGCTCACACATTTTTTTAGTGAATGTGAAACATTCTTCAAAGTGTCCACCTTCATCAGTAACACCATCTTTTCTTCAACCATGTCTCTCACAAAGTGATACTGAACATCAATTTGCTTTGTCTTTGAATGATAAGTTGGGTTCTTCGTTAAGGTCAGCAGAGGCGGCTGGATGGTAAAGTCGTTCTTGCAACGAAGGTCAGGTCTTGTGCTCAAACCCGAGCAAGGACGTGGTCTAGCTGCAGAAAGCTTAACTGGGCCAAGCCCACATACCTTTTGGCCCCCGGGGGGTAGCTCAATTGGCAAGTGCCGTGAAAATGAAGTTCCATGAGGTTTCGAGTTCAACTCCCCCTGACTTACCTTGTGTGCCACGTAAGGGGCATCGTGGGCACAACTAGAGGTTATAGTGGTAGCGGTTGGATAACATGGCCACGTGCCCAACTAGTTGCTGATTCCTCCAGACAAAAAAAAAAAAAAAGTTGGGTTCTTCGTCAGGAAGATTGCACTCTGACTGTCACAATCTATCCTTAAACCTTTTTGTACCAACCCAATACCTTAACACAATCTCGGTAACTATATTTATTCCTTTCTTGCATGAGTGGTTTCCATATATTAATCTTGTGTAGTTGAGAGTGCCACTACATACTATCTTTTTCACATCCAATTGATTTCTCCTCCAAAGATGTTAAACACATACCCACTTGTAAATATTCTGCAATCGAAGTCTCAAGCCCAATCTGCATCAACAAAGACATGTATGTCCAACACTCTATCCAATCCTAGTCTTCCTTGGTAGCACAATCCATAACTAGTAGTGCCATGCAAATACCTAAAAACTCCTTGATTTTGACATATACCTGCTAAAAACTCCCACTGCATGTGCAATGTTCAATCTAGTATAGACCATTTCATACATCAAACTACCTACAATACTCAAATATGAAACATGGGACATGTCCTCTTACTCTTCCCGTGTCTTAGAAAACTGATCCACAAATAACTTTACACCTACAGGAATAGGGACCTTGACCAGTTTACAGTCCTGCATATTAAACCTTTGCAATATTGTCTCGACATATTTCCTCTTATTTAACCAAAGTTTCATGTTTGCTTGATATATTTTAATTTCCATTCCCTTCATGTCAAATTTAGAGGACAACTGAGTTTTCACTTCTTGGATAATTTCCTTATCATTTCTTATCAACAACATATCATCCGCATACAAGACCAAATAAATAAGATGATCACCAACTAATTTGAAATACACACATTGATCTACTTTGCTCCTTGTGAAGCCAAGTCGCAACATACAAGTATCAAATTTTTGATACCACATCCTTGGTGATTGTTTTAACCCATATAGGGACTTTTTCAGTTTACATAACAACTCTTTCTTTCCCTTTGTAGAAAATCCTTCTAGCTGCTTCATGTAGATTTGTTCCTTCAAATCCCCATGTAGGAATGATGTCTTCACACCTATATGTTCTACTTCAAAATCCAAAGAAACAACAACAGATAAAAGAAATCTAATTGAAGTTAGCTTGGCAACAGGAGAAAAAATCTCACCAAAGTCAATTCCCTCGACCCGGGAATAACCCTTTTCTACTAATAGAGCTTTGTATATCTCCACTTTACCTTTTGCATTCAACTTCTTCTTAAAAACCCATTTGTTGCCAATGGGATTTCTTCTAGTAAACAAACCCACTAGATCTCAAGCATCATTCTTGTCCATGGTTGCCATTTCTTTAATCATGTCCTTTTTCCAGAGTTTTTCATCCTCTGAATCCACTTCCTCCTTAACAGTTATAGGATCATCTTTAGTAATAAACAAAGAAAAATTTGAACGGAAATCAGGTGGAGTATAACTTTTTGGTTACCTTCTTTCCTGAACCGATATCCTCAATACTAGAGTATGAGGATCTTATTCTTTAGATTCATGTTCTTTTGTAGAATCTGATTCATCATCCTTCAACTCAAACTCTATTTTCTCTAGTTTTTTCTTCCTTGATAGGACTTCCTGTTTGGAAACTGTTGGAGATATTACACACTCACCTAGAATTAATTTCCTAAGTTTGATAGTCCAATGTTGAGAACGCTTCCTTAGATGAGAATATTCTCTCTAGAGAATATTCCCCTACAATATAGGGCGCTCCTCTTCATCTCAGAGTCAGTCACACTCAATTAGACTAGTGGAATTCACTCATGCATGGAAACCTCAGTTTTATCACCAGCAACTGCACACACTTCTCTCAATTCCACACATGTAACTTAGTTAATTGATGATTACATGGATCAGTTAACTAGGACTAGGTGGAAGTTCACTCCAGTGCATGTCAGTGAGTGTCTAGATCTCTCTAGATCACTACTATGACACATTAGTTACTCATGTAGCCTATATCTATTGTAAATGATTCACTCTTTGAGTGTGGCATACAATTAATAGAAATTCTTTCAGTCTTTCCTCCATTTTTGGTCTTCTTTTCACACCATTGCAAGTTGTGTACGTTTGACTGTTAGCTAGATATTTTTTGCAAGTATGTTGGAAACTCTACATGGTATCAGATCCCACATGACGCTAGCATGGATCATCACCAACACTCTTTTCCAGGTACCGAAGATGGAACAAAGCAGAAAGAAAGATGGAATCTATGTTTTACTCATCGACAATACTTCTCATGCCTCATAACTATTTGGAGTGGAAGCCAAAGATTCTACTTCTTCTCAAAAGTAGAGGCTTATACCAAATAACCATGGCAATGGAATCATAGTCCAATTCCGCGGATGAGAAAAATGACTTTATCAATAGACAATATATGGCCATAGGATGTATTTTCATGTTTGTTTTTCTTGAACTTTTCCATCTAGTATATGATGAATCACAAGACTCAACACAAAACGAATTATGGACCAAATTGGAGGTTCTATTTGGGAATAATGAAGATTGCATGAAAAAGGTTGACAAGATAGATCTAGTAGAAAAGCCACTGGAATATCAATCCTCTTAGCTTGAAGAGCCTTTACACATGTATCTACTCCATTTCAGATCTATTTTTTCAATCACATATGGAATATATCATCCATGCATATCAGGAGCCACATGCAGACACTTTTTCATGCACCATGCATGCATCTCAGGAGCCACATGCATGCAACTCATGAGCCAAAAAGAGGGATGTGCACTTCATATTCAATTTTGACATTTTATGAGTAACATTTGCACAAACAAATTGGATGTTTGAATTCCTATTGGAAAAATACCCAATTTCAAAAAACAAATTGTATGAAACAGAGTCCGGGAAGTGATGTTATGAGAATTTTAAAATCAACAAATTTTCAACATTTTTACAAAAATTGTCACGCAATTTTCAAAGTTTCATCCAAACTTCACATGGATTTGAATATTCTTGTTTACAATAAGAGAAGGTGGATATATGCGGACATCTCATTGGTGCATATATTTCATCAGATCCATATAGACATCTACTTCTTCCACAAAATCTTCACCGAGCATATACTTGCACATTTTCAAGGTCTCCTTGAAGTGAAGGACATAGTTGTTTAGCAACTACCCTTTTTTTATCTTTTGATGCATTATACTTTGAGGGAGGGTTTTTCCCATTAGGTTTTCCCTCTTTCCTCGCTTTTCAGTGTTTCATTATTAGATGCATTGTACAATGGGTACCTAACATAGCCTCTATTGTCGGGACCCATTCATCATGTACAACCTAGTAGTGTTCAGGGGGCTGTTGGAGATATTATACACTCACCTAGAATTATTTTCCTAAGTTTGATAGTCCAATGTTGAGAACACTTCCTTAGATGAAAATATTCTCTCTAGAGAATATTCCCCTACAATATAGGGCGATCCTCTTCATCTCAGAGTTAGTTATACTTAGTTAGACTAGTGGAATTCACTCATGCATGGAAACCTTGATTTGATCACCAGCATTTACATGCATTTCTCTCACTTCCACACGTGTGACTTAGTTAACTAATGATTGCATGGATTAGTTAACTAGGACTAGGTGCCAGTTCACTCCAATATATGTCAGTGAGTGTATAGATATATCTAGATCACTACTATGGCGCATTAGTTACTCATGTAGCCTATATATATTGTAAATTATTTACTCTTTGAGTGTGGAATACGATTAATAGAAATTATTTCATTATTTCCTCCATTTTTTGTCTTCTCTTCACACCATTTGCAAGTTGTGTACATTTGATTGTTAGCTAGATATTTTGTGCAGATGTCTCAGAAACTCTACAACAACATATTTGATTTCTCTAAATACCACATCTCGGTTATACACTACCTTCTTAGTTTCTAGTTTCCAATTCTTATAACCTTTCAAAACGTCTTTATACCCAATAAAGATACACTTTTCAGCCTTTTTATCTAGCTTATTCCTATTTTCCTTTGGAACGTGAACATAAGCATCACAGCCAAATGCCATGAGATGTGTCAGACAAGGTTTCTTACCAATCCATACCTCGTGTGGAGTCTTGTCATCCAATGTTGATGAGGGTGATCGACTGACCAGGTAACATGCAGTACCCACTGCTTCTACCATGAATTCTTGTCCTAACCCAATACCATTGAGCATGCACCTTGATTTTTCCATCAACATCATGTTCATCCTTCATGCAACTCCATTTTGCTTAGGTGTATATGGAGTAGTATTATGCCTTGCTATACGACACTTCTTACATAATTCTTTGAATTCGTTTCCACGGAACTCTCCACCATTATCCGTCCTCAACAACTTAATTATTTTCTCTATTTGATTCTCCACAAGATCCTTAAACTATTTAAACCTATCAAAGACTTCAAATTTATTCCTGAGAAAATATATCCATGTATTCCTTGAGAAGTCATCTATAAATGAGACATAGTACATAGATTTTCCCAGTGATGGAACTAACACAGGTCCAAACACATCATTGTGCACCAACTATAAAATTTCCTCTACCCTCGTTGCACCAGAGGGGAATCTTACCTGATTCTCTTTCCCATATACACAATGTTCACATAAATCAAAATCCAAAGGGCAGTTAGACATACCTTCAACCATACATTTACAATGTAGTAGTTGAATGCCCTTCTCTCTGATATGCCTCAGTCTTTGATGCCACAACATAGCCTTTTCTCCAGAGACAGTAGGAGTTTTTTCTTCTTCAGATCCAATCTCAGGAACAACAAAATTATTACACCCATCAATAATATTTTATCCTTACATCTTATATGTATTTCCAAACTGAACTCCCTTCAGCAACACCATTTCTCCTTGAACCATCCTGCATGTTTCTTTCTCAAACATTATTTTTACCCCTGCATCGTCCATTTTTCTTACAAAAATCAAATTTTTGGCCAATCCTAGGATGTGTAGAAAACCAAGGATTTTTCTAATCCTTCCATCCATGAGGCTCAACTTGAATTTTTCTCGTCCTACGATTTTGGCTATCGAGTCAACACCTAGGAAAACATCACCTCCATCATACCTTTCATACTCGCAAAAACACTCTATATGAGGAGTCATATGAAAGGATGCACCTGAGTCAACCAGACATGCCTCATGATCTACATGTGTACTTGAAGAAGCCAATTACACATCCTTTCATTCTTCCACGAAGGTTTTTGCTTCTTTAGAAGGAGCATCTTCATATCCCTTCCCTCTCTCAACACATTTGGATCTACATTGCTTCTTGTAGTGCCCTTATTTTTCACATCCCCAACATACCTTTACAAATTTTCCAAGAGATTTAGATATTCCCTTAGATTTAGATCTCCCACTTGAGGGCTTAGATATATTTATTTCTTGGGAGCGTCCTCTTGCAAATAATGCATATGTTCTATGTCCTTCCATGTTCTTATGTCTCATCTCCTCTGGCAACGATGAGACCACATCATCAAAACTTAAAGTAGTTGTATTACTACCTATGACCACAACCAAACTATCCCATGAGTCCGGTAAAGAGCACAATAAACTAATACACTTATCTTCTTATGAAATCTTAATATCAATAGATAATAGTTGATTTACCATAGTATTGAAGGCATTCAAATTCTCTATCATTGAGTCTCCATCTTTTATCCTCGGGTTGTACAGCTTCTTCCGCAGGAACAATTTATTTACCAGGGACTTTGAGTGATACAAATCCCCTAACGTATCCCATAGTGCCTTGAATGTAGCTTCCCATGACACATATAATAATATTGAATCTAAGAGACACAACCAATTTTTTCTCTTCGCCTTCCGATCCAACTTTTTCTAGTTTTTTTTTGACGTTCATGTAGGTGCAATACCTGGATCCACAGGGATCTATTGATCTTTGTCCACCCACAAATCTTCCATATTAAGCTTCCATAGCTCAAAACTTTTCAGATTAAATTTCTCGATCTTTTTTTTTGAATTGCTCGCCATTTCTTTTCACCTAAAGAATTGATATTGCAAATATCTCACTGTAACAAGGCTTATCACAGACCTAAGACAAACCCCTGACTATGAAGGCATCCCCCCGAAGCCAATAATTGCTTTGATACCAAATGTAAATTTTAACCTTGTACAATTAATTATTGCAAATAGATTCTTAATAAGAACATAAAAGATACAATGACACACACACACACACATTACATAGAGATTTTTACCCTGTAAATCCTAAATGGAAAAACCAACATGTTTAGAGATGCACCTCTAATCTTCTTTATTCATAATCTCTTCATAGTGTGTGTGTGTGTGTGTGTATAATCTTGTGGCATCCAAAACCCCTAATCCATTAACCTGGATTAGTTAACAATCCTAATTTCTTAACCAAAATTAGAAAACCATCGACGAAAACCATGTGCCGTAAAACCACTAAAAAACAAACACAAAAAACATCAAAATAAAATTTTTGGGTGTTGCCCTAGGTACCATCCTAAAAATGAGGGAAAGTACCTGAGGGTTTTCCTCGGGTGTTTTTACCTAGAAAAAATATAGACTTGATTGTTGGTCCATATTAATGCATCTTTAAGACACGCTTACAACAACATTAGGCTACGTTTAGATATTAAATTTAAGGGGATTAAAATACATAAGAAATATTTCGCAAACCCCCAAACTTAGATTCAACAAAACATTAATATTAGATCTAAATTGAACCATTAAGAATCAACTCAATTAATAATCATAAACCATACATTGTTGATTCAAGTAAATAATAATCTACGCCACCTTAAACTTGTTTCCTTAGGGAACCTAGTTGTTATTAGGGTAGCCCCCCGTGTGTTGGATTATCCAACCTAAAGTGATGGAAGTAGTTGATGAGGTGATAATGACAACTCTTTCAAGTTACAATTGAGATTAGGACCTTGTGAAATCTTTGCAGTAAGGGGTGCAAGTTTGGGTGATAACATCTTGGTGTTGTTGCCATGGAAAAAGTCCTTCCCATGGATTTATAGGAGTATTCGTAAACACATTTGATGTGTAGAAAAAAAATCCTTATTTAGTACACTCATTTGGTGACTCCACAAGAAGAAAATCCAAGTGGGAGATACTACACAAGGAGTTATTCACAAAGACTTTTTTCAAGATATTTTGATCTGAATAAGTTTTATAGAAGAATAATCAAGAAAAATTATCAAGCTTCATTAAACAAGAACCTTGCAATCCTAGAAGACATAAGAACATTGTTCATTGATAACTCAAGATCAATAATCATGTTCAATGAATCGTGGGTTAGGAATTCCTACCAGGCCTTAGATATATATAGGATCCAAGGTTTTCCTCATGACATGCATGATAAACATGATAAATGGCTTTCAAAATTTCAAGGAATAATGCAATCATTAATCTGTAAATGGTAGGCTTATAGCCTATCCATTTCACCAACATACATTCCTCAACATTAGGAAAATGTCCTTATTGATTCTTCAAGTGATTCCAAGAAAGATACATTGCCACTGGTTATAACTTAGACTAGAAACCTACATCTTCTATTGCACTGCTTTGTAAGCTTGAAAGAGAACCTTGGGTGATGATATTGAACTGGCATGTACTATCACTTCAAATAATTGTTTGTAACTCATTCACACTTAATACCTCTTCAATTTAAATAATACAGAGTATCCATTACATTCACACGTAGATAATAAAGAGAATAATTATGAAGCACTTCTCTTTGCAACCAACACAAGTATGAAAACTCAACGCTCACTCTTATTTGCATCTAGCACCTAAGTAAGTAAATCAACACACGTAGTGAATCAATGTATGTATTTAAAAATAAAAATAATTATGTGGTACTCTGTATTCATGTTAAGTGATAAACCTATCATGGGCCAAGACTATAAAACTCACTCTAGCCAACCAAAGGAAACTTTCACACAATCCAATACTGAGGACACTCAATCAACAAAAAAAATTAAGTTGACCAACAACAAGGTAAAGGCCAACCAAATTAAATCAAACATCGATATGAAAATGTCATGCCCAACAAACTAAGTCAACTAGAAAAGGAAAATGTTTAGAGTGAGGAACGTGTGGCCTGAGAGAGAGAGAGAGAGAGAGAGAGAGAGAGAGAGAGAGAGAGAGA
>ML803236.1:70206-82343 GCA_009831015.1 Picea engelmannii | reverse complement strand
GTTTGTGGAAAAGGGACAAACACCAACTAGAAATACCAAGTCAATTCAGGGAGTGACAAAGGCAATTTGTAGGAGAGAGAAAATCTTCAACAACCATGAAAACCAAATTTAGCAACTACCTACACTTTTGCAACAACTCCATAATGGGAACCATGGATTTTCTATCTCCAAAATTACTCAGTGGTAGAGAACATAGAGTTGTTGGGATAGGTTTCCTCTATTGAACCATTGTACTATGTAGACAAACCTCCCACACAACACAAATAATAATCCCTTAGCTCATTAACTACTCAACAAAGGTTTAACATCTATAAAGCATCCATTAGAATGAAACCAGTAACTCAATAAACCATAAAATGAATTAACACAACATCATACTCAACCATAGAGGAGAAACAATGCAAATAAAGACATGAGTTACCCTAGAAATCCAAATGGGAAAACCAACATCCAATTGGCTTCACCTAAGCTCTATATTATGTGTCAATAGACAAGTTACATGATCTCTAGTTCATCTCTATGCTCCTAAACAAAATTTAGGTATCATTCCTCTTCATTCTCGGCCAAAGAACCCCTTCTCCTTCTCAAATAATCAAGATATAAGAGGCAGGTTAAGCTGGGGGGATAGTTGGAAGGTCAAATGTCCCCAACCCTTCAATCCCCCCCCAAACTCATTTATCCTCCTTCTCTTTCTTTTTGTCTTGTTTTTTTCCTTTACATTGGAGAAGAGGTCTCATGAGAGTTTATTTGTTAATAAATCATTTTTTTTGTCTTTTACAATAATACTCCACCTTAACCTTACATCTTTTGTGTTTTCCTTATGTTTTTAATTGAATGCATGAGCGGACACAAACCATGATGGAATGGGGCCCTTCATGCGAACATTTTGGTCTCCTTCATCATCCTTAGCCTTGAACCTTACTAGTGTTGATCATATTAGATCTTATGCCATAGCTATTTTTTCTTGTTCAGATCCAACTTAGATCGACCATAGCCGAAGAATATACAACAAAAGTTTAGACTAATCCTGCTCCTAACTATCTAATGATAAGATGAAAACAATATAACTAGAATTCAAAACAAATAAGGAGTTAACAAACACACCTAGCATGTAATAATAAGGTAGTTAACACTATGTTATTTAATTATTAAATAAATTATCATTTTCATTTTTCATTCTTGAGCACCTCGGTGTCTCGAGTTCTCTAGGCGAAATCATTGCAAGCAATGGATTTCACTGATCTTTTAAACTTCCTAAAGGCTCCTAGTTGAAAAAATATTGGGCTCGTTTACAACTTTTTAAGGGCCCATTAGGGTGTTACCTTAATCATTTTCCCCCTAAGTCTATAAGTGACAATGTGACCAAAAATAACGTTGGAATACATGTATAAGAGAATTTGGAAAGATCATAGTACAATCAACATGAAGTGTGTTAGCGCTCTGTAAATTTGTTTGACTGATAAAACAAACGACAGAGGTAACCTACAAACCAACTTTAGAGATGGGTACTAGTCTGCTTAGCTCAGAGAGGGCTCTCTCTTGTCACTTGGTCTTTAACAGATGAGTTTTCTTTAACAAATCAATGGCTAGGTTTTTATTTTGAAGGGTTTTTATAATTTTGTTGGCAAGGAAGAGGAGGGACACTTAGGGATATGGACTCAAACTTCTAGAAATGAATGGAAGCACTGACTGGTCTATAGAGCTCTCAAGAGGATAAATGATAAATGAGGCGATAAATCTGAGTTATAAATTGTAAATTTGAAGAGTGTAAGAAGAAGGGAAAAACATATAATTGTATCAAAGCATTAAATAAATGAATTCTAACATTATTTAGGAATAACTTAACACGGTTTAAATTGCTTAAGCCAAGAGAACCGCAAGATGAATTCTAGGCCTTTAACTTTCCAATTTAAATAGAAGACAATGTAAATGAAATCAGAAATACAAAAAATACATACAAAGAGAGGAGACAAAACTCAGATCACCACCAATAAAATCTTTTCATGGTGAGCCAAAAGCCTTTGTGTCTTGCATATAAGGATGAGCAACCTCATGCAGTAAAACAGATTTAGAAGGAGATTCAGAAGACGATGAAACATCTTCTCTTTCCTCAACATAATCATCCTTTATATCATAATCAAAATTACTATAAACATTTGAACAAAGAACAAATGTGTCTACAGTATGGTTGTCCCCAACATCCTTACAAACAAAATAAGTACTAACTATATGTTGAATGTCAAATTCAAATTCTTTATAACAGTTATCAAAAGGAAAATCAACTGGATAAATGTTTTTGTAATAATGATGAAAGACAGTGTAAAAATCCTTCAAAGAATGAATGCTAGCAGCAAGAAGGGACTGACACCATTCACGAGCATGTTCTTCTAACGAAAATATGAACATCTTGATTAAGACATCCTCGTGAACAAAATTATGTTCAAGCATGCATTTATGGAAATTTGATAAATGCTCACCGGGATGATCTTCCTTGCATCCTCTAAATTTGGGAAGATAGTCATCCGATTTAGATATTGAAGGTACTGGATGTGGAAAACTAGCTATGTTAGTGAAATCACAAAATGCATACCTCTGAGCCAAAATAGTTTCCATGGTCATCATGGATCTTCAACTAGTGGAGTCGCCTATGAATCTCAGGACAATGGAGTCGCCATGGTGAAAGATGTGCAGTCATGTATCTGCCCTCTTCCTATTCACCATCAAGAAGCGAATCTGATCATTGTCATTCTCCCAGGGAAGATCTCTTCGTTGCTTCATCCCTGGCAATGGTGCCAAAACTTTTAGTGCTAGAAGTTACCCCTAGACTGCGATAGGGTCAAGCCTAGCACCCCTTCAGTTATTGAAATAATTTTATAAATAAGAATGTGTTTGGGTTTTTAAAGAAGATGGATCGAGTAGACGGGAGAGAAAGAAAAAGAGAAATGGACTAAATGTCGATCAGTAAAACACCATTGGGCATGGAGTCAAGTAAACACCATGTTGATCGGAGGCAATCAAATTGTATATTAGATAAGACGTTTTTATATGTAAATGGATAGAAGAATAGGAAATAGACAAAAAGTAGAACACCTCATCAAACCAAGATTCTCTTAGTCAAATAGATGCAACGATACTTGAAACAAAACATATGGATGATAGGCAGTCACAGCAAAATCTTTACTGCTGGGGAATCTATCATCCATAAGCTGCCATTGATTCTCAATGTCTATAATTCGTTCAAGTAAGAAGAACGACATACTGTAAAACAAGGAAGGTGGTAAAACAATGTTTAGACAAGAAAATCACAATCTGATAAACAAATGTCATATATCTCCAATGTCAGAAATGATTATAGAAATACAATGCCTTCAGGTATACAATCACTCAGGCTGGATGCTATTTCATTGATATCTTTTCAGGCCTTACCCTCCATCGGTCCCCCTCCCCTCACCACTGCCTCTTACAATTGATAAAAATCTAAGCAGCAAACTGTTGCTATCTTTTTGGAAACTAATTTTATCAATCTACTTAGAATAGACTAAATCTGGAAAATGGTTACAAAATATCTGGAACGAGTGAAGTAGGATATCTATTCTGATCTCAACAGAATTATTTAATGCTTTCTTTGAAAATAACATGAATCTCTTTGAATCTGGAAGAGTTCATGTATTTGAAGTACCCAATGATTGTTAAATTCAAATACCTTCAAATCTGGAGCTTTGCCTGCCACATGCACTCAAATCTTTGACACAGAGATAGAATTATATCTACAATAGAGCCTAGGAATCTGGATTTGATCCTCTAATAAACCAACTGCCACCTAATTGTCAATTGTTCCTAGAAGATTGGCATATTCTATCCCCTGGATGCCATTTGTTCATTTTTAGGTTGTCAAGTTTCTGCCTTATCTCTTCGAAGCATCCAATTCACAACTCCAACATCAATAGCCTGCAATTATGAAACCTCTGTTAAAGTTTCATGAGATGACACCAATGTGTAACGAATGCTAGAATGATGTCATGTATAAAATGATGCATAGTATTATTGTATGTGCCTCCTCCTGAGCTGCAATAACTATCTCTGCAATGAGTGAGTTCCTCAAATACTCTCAGAGTCGAGAAACCATATCTGTAGCATAAGCCATAACCTCATGCTGGAAGTTTCAAGGTTTCCATAGAGTCAAGAAAGCAAGAGCAAGCCTACCCAAACCTCCATTACCTAATGCTGCATTTGGCTCCTTCTCTGCTATATTCTCAAGAGCATGACCCAACTTGTTGAGAGCAACAACATATGTATGTGTGATGCCAAGGTTTCCAATTTCATTTGTCAATGCACATCCTTGAAGATATTCCATTGAAAGATAATATGTTTGCTTTGGGTCCTCTCTGTGAAAAATGTGCATAGGTTTCATTCCACCGTTGAATTAGGAAGTATTGGACACTCTCGGCGGTGGCATAAAATGCTTGTTCTGGGTGAAACTTTAAAGGCATAAAATGAGAAAGAAGTTTTGTTGCAAGTTGTTGCATGTGTTGCTTCTTGGCTTCCATATTAATGAGACGACCCACGCCACAGTCCGAGACATACGACTACATATTGTCTTCCCATGCAACAACGGATATCAACAGTAATATGAGGTCACTGCCACATAAAGTCTCTATCATTTTACCAAGAGTTCCATTTTCTTCTAAGAATCCTGCTGCACGTGCCTTGGCAAATGACTTGGAGCCTTTCCTCAAGCCAACCTTTACTACAAGGTCTGATTTTGACTCTGCCAGAGAATCCCTCAAATTTTGAGCTTGAGTGGGACCCACGGTTTGAACTAGCTCCTCAGCATACGATCCGGCCCTGATCTGCATGGAGACCCTCTACGCTTTGGGTTGCTTGTGGGAATCGATATTTTGTGTGAGCGATTGCCCAGTCCATTGCGAACTGCCCAATATTACACCGGCCTTGAGAACTGAGGTTGTCATGGCTAGCTAGGCTTTCAGGCTAGAATTCTGCAAGGCATCTATCAATTGAGAGTTAGAACTATACCATGTACAACTCCCAATAAAATCTCGCGCTCCCCACAAATATCACTCCTGTACTTATCCTCCAAGGTCATTGCAAATGTAAATGGTGAACCTAAAGCAACTGACCATCCCAAAGAAACATTTGTTTCTCTCCCATCAACATCTTGATGAACAACAAAACTTCCTGCAAATTGGGCACCTGGCATTTCTGAATCTTGATCTATTTAATCCTGCTAGCGTTGACACTTGGAGAAATTTTAGATTAGATACACTGCCCCTGGTGAATTCTTTCCTTGTGGGTTTGCGCTTGGGTGCTAGGATTGACTTATGTACTGTGTGTTGTGGCTAACCCGTGTTGTGTTTGATGGCAGGTGCTAGAGATTGGCTCCCTGCCAATAACTTGCTAGACTAATTATTAAGTTTAATATCAGCTTTAGACACATTTGACTAGTACAAAGGCTAATTTATCTTGATGAAGTGGAATCATGGCATAATAACACTGAAAAGGCGTATGAAACAAATACTTCCACCCTTCTTATACCTCCCTCCAATGAGGCAAGTTAAAAGTTCAGTACTACTTCTAGCATATACGATACTGGTGCTCAGGAACAACACCTCTTGGTGCTACGGGAATAACCCCATTCCTATAACAAAGAGAACATTGAAAAATTAGTATTTGGATACTAACACATGGAAACTTCAAGAATTTTGCATGTGTATTCTATTCAGCTTCAGAAAATTACATTCAAGTTTCAAATAGATAAAATCATGCCCTTGTACTTCTGCCAACCTCTAATACATTTGGAACTCCTAATATTTATACAAGCTGAGTTCCTTCAGTTTGAAACCGATTTACAATGATTAAAATGAAACCTTTCAGTTTCTGAAATTGATTACAATAATTACAAGGGACAGTTTCGATTTCGAAACTAATTGCAATGATTAGCCATAAAACGTTTCAAGATCTGGATTCTGGCTCTTCTGGCGTTTCAGTTTATTTCCTTGCCACTTGCTCTACTCTGATCTTCCACATGATCTGCCATCTTCAGTGACTTTTGGACATCATCTACTGCACCCTGGAAAACTGCACTTTGTCTTATCGAGCCGCACTATCTCCTTCCATTGCAAGCCAGAAGGGATATCATAATTTTCCATTTCCTTCATCAAAATCTTCAGGTCAATGCAGGAAGCATATGTCATGACTGGTAGTCCAAGTTTGACTGCTTTGAACTAATTAAGAATCTCAAAGTATGTAATCAGATGCTCAACTAATGTGGCTCCTTTCAAATTTTCCTCCAGGGTTTTGAACTTGGAGTGATCCATTCTTCATTGAGTGAGGCGAGCATTGTATTCTTCATGATCATACAATTTTCCCTTTCCATCCCAAAATGGCGGGAGGCCTTTGATAAAAAATTATTCAAACAAATCCTTGAATTCTTGCACACTTTTCTCCATATGTGTTTCCTTGGTTTGGACTTATTTCAACAGGTTATGTTTAGCAATAACCCTCATGGCCCAGATAATCAATGTAGTTATGTCTTTAACATCAAAAGTCTGAAGGTCTGTAGTAGGAATGGAGTTGAGTAGATTTATGGCGTTTTGGGCCCACTCTGATGGTTTCTTTGTTAAAGTCTCATACACAAAAGTACACCTACTTCTGGCTGTGATGGCTATGTTGTCTTTATCATTGATGAAATTCAAATACACTCTGAACTTGGCAGCTTCAACAGCTATAGATTCCCATATGACATGCTTGCCCCCTTACAACAGGCCTTTGCCTCTTAATCTCATCTTCAATTTATCTTTCCTTTCTTGCAAAACTTCATTCTCCCTTTGAAATTGAGCCATTATTTCATCCTTTGCATGTATCTCCTGCTTCAATTTATCTATGTTTCCTTTTAGCCCTTTGATTTCTCCTTCTTTCAGGCTAACTTGTGACATAGCCTGGACAAGTCCTTCAATGTTTGGCCCAACTTCTGCAACAAGAGGTACAACTACATCCCTGTTTAGCAATTATGTATGCTCTTTTGACCACTTCACCTTTTCTCATTCTAGCTTCAACGCCCTAGCCTTGTAGTCCAATGCCTCTTGACGAAGTGTTTCATTTTCCTATTCTAGAGAAACCAATTTTGTTTTTTGTGGATTCTTTGTGGCAGACATTTTCAATTTCTTCTTCAAGATTTGAATTAATTTTTCTTTTTCATCCAATGAGGATTTCACCCATTGGGGGCCTTCAGATTCTAGCCTCCTGAACTGAGTCTGCCAAGCTCTTCTATATGCTTTTTCTTGCCTCAACTTCCCTTCCAATTTCATTGCATAAGATGACAGCTTTGAATTCTCCAAGCTTAAAATCAGGTAATCAGAATACAACATATCACTGGTATTCTTATGGAATTTGACCTTGTCTAGAGAACTGATGTTGTCATACCTTATATTTATCTCAGAGACCTGGTCTTCCTTTGAAAATGAAATGTTAAAGGTCCTCTTCTCAACATCTTTTACTATGAACAAAGAAGATTTATGCTGAGAAATATTTTCCACTTCAGGGACTAAATCCCTCATTTCACCTAGAGCTATGTTTCCCTTCTCAGCATATTGTTTTGCCAAATATTCTTTAGATTGATAAAACTCCTCATATGCTTTATCAAAGATGTATTTCTTGATGCTAAAGGTTATTAAGCCACCTTCACTTTAGAGTTTTCTTTCCTTTTCAATCTCTACAGTGATAGTGCCACTTTCCACCATATCCAGATTTGCTTGTTCTCTAGGATGTTCCTCCTCTAAATCCACTATCTGTGGAGACAGTGTAATCTTCATCTTCTTAGGATCCGTCTACTGATCACTAGTTCCCATGGCCTCTAAAATGCTTCTCTTGTTGTAAACACTCATCTTAGGAACTTGGACTATCAGTTTCTGAGAAGCTTGTTGTGTTTGACTTTTTTGCAGGGTTGCCTCCACTTGTTGTGTTTGAGTTGGTTGCAAGATCACTTCCATATCAACACAAACTTCTAGGTTTTCCATCTTATCAAAACCCTCAACCTGTTCATGCTCATAAGGGGCATGTTTTTTCATCAATATTCTCTTGGATATGATTTGGTGTGGATCATATCTTCTTCCATGTAGCTATGAAAAACCAAACTCTTTGAGATTTTCTTGAATCTAAGATAAACATGATCTAATTTTGACAATGAAGGGGCCAATGATAAAAGGAAACTTGAGGTTGGAGGATTTGCGCAACTTTAGGAAATGTTATGTCTAAGATATAATTCTTTACATGATGAATTCAGGGGAAAAGATTTTGGGGGTCATAAAAATAGGCAATAGATAGGGGGATTCATGACAACCATAAACCCAAATTACTGTTGAGTGCATGAATAGTACCCAATCCCCCACTTTGTTCTCTGGATTTGGCTGTAGATATCTCCTCATGTCATCCAAAATTCTAGGTAAGTTGGTGTTGAAAATCAAACTGTAAACTCTGGACATGACTTTGTTTATGAAGATAAGCAATTTAATCCTTTTACATTCAACTGATACAAATGTTGCTTCACGAAACTCTCCCTTATTGGTTTCCAGGAAAATATTCAGCAAATAGGTGTAATATCTAAAATGTCTTAGAGAGCGAAAATTCACTAGCTGTTTATGGATATTATCAGCTATGAATTGATCAAAACTAATGCGGGCTGACAGACCATACTCTGACTTAAAAAAGGTCAGAAGGAAACCAAACATGACTTCAACCACATGTTTGTCATTGTCTAAACCTAAAACTTGACTCAAAATGGAATAGACCCATTGGACTTCAATAACCATTATAATCACATTCATTGACAAAGACAGACCCTCTAAAAAATGTTCCCGTTTGACAATTGTCTATAAAAATAGATCTCGGACCTCTGATGGACATTCTTTGTATACTCTAATTAGATTTTCTTCATTGAAAGGTTCAAAATTTACAAAAAAAGACTATGGTATACCAAGGGAATCTCGAATTGACAAACTCTCTACCCTACACATGACCTTAGACCCTCGTTTATTCATGACAACTCTTTCTTCATGTGAATATTGTTCGGCGCACCGACCTATAAATTCAGAAAAAGGGAAAGCAATTTCGACAGTATAAGGGACTATGGTGGCCTGGGCTGCTTCAAGGAATGGTATACACCTTCCTACTTTATCGGACAGGTTGCTTCTGGACACAGAGATGGGAGAAATGGTGATTTCAGTATAAAAAACGTCTGAATCTCGGTCAATTAGGGCTTCTTCATTTGCCACAAGATCTTGTTCAGTTACTAAGGTTATGATAGGATCCATGGTTGTGATGAAAAATACCTGGAACCGAGCAGAAATGGCATGCAATTGGTGTATTGTTGAGCTGCAGTTGAACGAGGGTGGTCGTGCTAAGTTTCAAATGGTTCGAAATAATAATAAATTCCCTTTTATACTTTTCCAAATTTTTGGGGCGTGAGGAAGTGGTTTGGGGAAACCCACTTTTCACCCCAAAATGTACCAGATGGCGCAATGTATCCCCGAACAAAAACCATGGTTTACATTTTGGCCTGCTTTCCAAAATTAACCTTCGTGAAGTTTCTCCCCCCGAAATCATCCTCAATCGTTGATCTTGAGAGTTCACGATCCGCGATACATTGTGCCCGATCATCTTTTCTCCTACCAGATTTAGCCTATCCCTGCCATATTTATCCCCTTTCCTAATTTTTCAAGCTTCCAAACCAGTTTAGCACCTCGCCATATCTTGAAATCTTGATTTCACATAAAAAAAATTAATGGTGACTAACATGGGATCCAACTGGGGATGCTATCCTCCCAGCAAGGTAGCAAAGAAAGACAGACCAAGTGCCTTCCCATTGGGATTTATTTCACTCCTACAACTAAATCGATCAACATCTTATTCACATAACTCAAATTATACTCAACATAACTTAGGGCCTTCGCTTCAGGCTTCAATTTCTACTGATTTGATTTCAATTGCTTCAACTAAAAAACAAAAACGGTTATATACAATGAAATGGAATGGGTGAAAATTTATTTAAGCAAGATAATGCTTGAGAAACCTTCCATTCATAGGTCACCCATCAACAATATCTCCATTGTATTCATGTAGCATATATGCATTATTTCCACGGTATGCCACAATTTTGAAAGGTCCCAGCCACAGATGGTCAAATTTCCCATGCTTTCCTCTGTCTCCATTCTTGGCATCCCATTTCAACACCAAATCCCCTGCTTTGAAATCATATTCCTTAGTATTCCTTTCAAAATCCTTTTTAATCATGTCTTGGTGTAATTGAGAGTTGTTGAAGGCTTTCTCTCTTGTTTGTTGGATATTGATTAGTTCATTTGTCCTCCTTTGAGTGGCATCTGGGTCAACATATTTCTCTTGTAGCAACCTCATCACTGGTAATCCTAATGAAGTAGGAAAAATTGCCTCTATGTCATACACAATATGGAAGGGTGAAGTGGCAATAGATCTTTTAGTAGTGATCATGTCAGCCCATAAGGCATGGATAAGCTTCTTGTGCCAAGCCTTTTTGTTATCTTGCAACATTTTTTGATAATTCTGGTCAAAATTTTATTGGATGACTCATCCAACCCATTACCCCGAGGGTAATAAGCTGTGGAATGGCCAAGAGTTATATTGTAATCACTGTAAAAATTTTCCATCTTTTTGGACTTAAATGCCGCTGCATTGTCTGTAATGATTTTGATTGGACAACCAAACCTAGACAAAATATTGTTTTCCAAAAACTGAATGATAACAATATATGTGGCTTGCCTTGTGGGAACTTCTTCAATCCACTTGGTAAAGTAATTTGTGGCTGTCAGTATCCACTTGTTCTGAGCTGAGGACTATGGATGAATTTATCCTATGAAATCAAGTCCCCATTGTCTAAAAGGTGCTTCAACAAAGATAGGCTTCAAAGGCAAAGGCTGTAGTTTTCTCTTCCCATCAAAAATTTGGCATTCATGATAGCTTGAAACTTCTTTGTAAACATCAGAAAAAATTCTAGGCCAATAGAAACCTACCCTCAACATTTTGTGCACAGTGGTTTTCCAATAATGGTGCCCTCCACAATTACCTTTATGAAACTCTCTGATGTTTTTTTCTACTTCTTCCTCCAACAAACAACTCAACAAGATTCCTCTTGGAACCTTCCAATACAAAGATTGATTTAGAATACAAAACTTTGATGCTTTTATCTTCAAAAACATGGCCTTGATTTTTCTCAATTCAAGAGGAGCCTGCAAATTTATCAACACATAAATAATGTCATCATACCCTGGGGAGTCAAGGAATTTTTGGGATACCTTAGGGACCTTTTCTTCTTCTAAATCTGCTGACAAATCAATAATGAAATTAATTCCCAATGGCTCACAATTTGTTTGTGCCATCAGCTTTGCAAGTCCCTACCCCTTGATCAATTTTGTAGGTTTGATCTCGAGGTCATACTCCAATGGCACAACTATCCACTTGCCCCTTTTCCCCTCAGGATCAGGTTGACTTAAAATGTCCTTCACAGAATTGTTGGGCACATAAGAAATGGTACGAGAATGCAATATATAAACTCTAAACTCGTTTAGGGCCTTGACTAGTGGATATGCCTGTCTTTCCATGATATCATACTTTAATGGGGAATTCCTCAATGTCCTGCTATAGTATGTTATAGGCCTCTTTAAATTCTTCTCATCTTTTTGTAATAAAACACCAACAATGGTGTGCTCTGAGGCAAAAGAAAACAATATAAAGTCTTTTGCAAAATTAGGACTGGCCAGTATTGGGGCTTTGGTCAATGCCACTTTAATATCTTCAAAGGATTTATGGCTTCGGGAGTCCACTTTATCTCACTTCCTTTTCTGAGCATGTTAGTGATATGATTTATGATTTCATCCAAGTTAGAGATGAATCTTCTTAGAAAATTTTCTTTCCCCAGGAAAGATTGCACTTGTTTCTTGCTTTTGGGTGTGCCAATTTTTAGGATTCCTTCAACTCTGCTAGGATCTATCTTTATTACCTCCTTTGAAATAAAGTGCCCAAGCAACTTCCCCTCCTCCATTCCAAAATTAGATTTCTTGGGGTTCAATGAAATGCCACACATCCTACATTTC
>ML803236.1:16288-47865 GCA_009831015.1 Picea engelmannii | reverse complement strand
TTGAACATTGAAGTGGGGTAAAAGGAGGTTTCCCCCTCGAAGAGGATTATTATCTGAAATTATCTCTTTTTCAAGGCATTGAGTACTTTTTCTGAGGTTTTTCTATGCTATATTGATATTTGGTTCTTAACAGCCAATGCTACACAAGAAGGTTTAATGCAAAATAACTCATCAATAAGAAAAGCTGTAGTGTTCATCACAGATTAGCCAACCACATAGATGTCTAGGTATAACATACTGAATCATCAGTAAAATCAAACCAAAAGAGAATGGTGAGACTATAACACCATCTACTAATAGTCAAATATGAAATCATCAACCAACATTGGAGTGTTACAATAGTCATCCTTAAATCCCCTAGTCTAAGGTGAGAAAATTGTAAATGTGTTGAACCTGCACATAATATATCTAGTTGGGAATTGACATACACAGTTGCACAAAAACTAGAAGAAAAGAGAAGCAGGAGAGATAGAATGGAAGAATTCTCACTAACCAAAAGAATGAATGATAATTTACACATGATATACTCTTTGTAACTCAACCAATGCGCACTGGAGGAGAAGCCAATGTTCCATAGTGGTGGTCTAGAGTGATCTGGACACACACCAACAGTTACGGTAGTAAACTACCACCTAGTCTAGTCTCTCGGGCAGTTACAGGAGTGAACTGCCACCTAGCTGAGTTAACTAGTCTATCAGTCTTCAGTTAACTGACTAAAACAAACTGAAGTGGGGAGAAGATCAGGGAATCATGGGTAATGCGCTAGTATGGTGATGATCCCAAGGAAAATGTGCATTAGATGGTGATGATCCCAATGTTGCATGGTGATAATCCCAATGTAGCATCTAGACTCCACTCAATTGATCAAATTGAAGTGAAAATTGAAGGAAATATTCTCCCTAGAGGAATATTCTTCCTAAAATATAGGAGACTGAATAATGACTAATAAACATAGGAAAAACCTTAGGAAAAATAAATCCTAGGTGTGTGTGAAGTAATTCCAACACCCCCCCTGAACATCACTATGGTGAAAATAAAGAATGGGTCCCAGCAACGAGGCCATGTTAGGTACCCAAATACAAAAGATACACTGAAATAAAGTGAGGAAAGAGGGAAAACCTCATGGGAAAACCCCCCCTCAAGGTATAATGTATGTAAAAATAAGAACTGGCAGTTTCTAGGAAACGTTGTTCTTCACTCCAAGATAACTATGCAAAGAATGGAACTTATGCTCAGTGAAGGTCTTGGTGAATATGTATGCAGTCTATTTTGTTGAAGGACAGAACTACAAGCTGATGATCACCTCGTGTAATAAGTCTTGGATGTAGTGCATTTTGATCTCAATGTGCTTCGTCTGATGCCTCTGAAATAAATCTCTTCATAACTTCAGAGTGCTCTGGTTGTCACACCAGATGATGATCGACCGATGAAACTGAATGCCCAACTCAGTGAGAAAATGTTGTAGCCACATATCCTGAATGGTTATGTTAACTACCCCTCTATACTCAGCCTCGGTTGAAGATAAATAAATAGCATATTGCTTCTTTCTCGACCAACAGATAGGCCCGAAACCAAGACTAAGTGAGTAACCAGATGTGGACTTGCAATCAATGCTATCGCCAGCCCAGACAAAATCAATGAACCTGCTGAGGTCCAATGTAGAGTCTACTGAATAGTGAATCCAAAAGGTGATGGTGCTTTGTACGTATCGAAGGATATGATTTGTATCCTTCCAATGTAGCTCATGCAGTTCTTGCATGAACCTGGAGACTACGCCAACTGCATAGGTGATCCGGGATCTTTTCATCGAAGTGACTTATAAAGAATTGTATTAAATGAGCATAAATTAAGGTGCACCATAAAGAAGGAAAAAATCAATAATGAATAGACATAAGCATCAAATATGAACAAAAAAACTTGATAACAGAGTTCGTCCCTGGTGGACTACGTCTCTGGGTCCTGCTCTCAAATGGGTAGGACTTTTTATTAACTCAGCAAAAGAATTTGGAAAAATACATAAGTATACCTCATAATGAAATTAAGCTGCAGAAGTTTTTTTCAAATAAGAAAAAATACAACACCATTGAATTCGTGGTGTCGAATTACCCAAAAATGATTGTCTCCATGCCTCAATTCGACTCTTGAACTCCCAGTCCCTTGAAAAATATTGTCTTGGTTTTTGTGCATGTACCCTGCAATTAATTCTCTGCACTGCGTCTCAAAAATCATGCATGGTCGTACCGATGAGCGCCCTCCTCCCATCTGTGGGAAGACTCGGCATTTAAGTGAAGTGTCGGACGGACTAACCAACGAAATTTGTTGGCCCAACAGTGGTGGATGCTTTTGTAAAGTGTTGGATAGGGGGAGGTCTTAGGGTCGATCCCATGGGCCTCCCCTTTTGGGCTTATTGTTATAAAAATATATATGTGTGTGTGTTTGGAACTGTCACCAAGTTTGGGGTTTGTTGTTTAGATTCATCGGAGTTTTAGTTTGGCCGCCAGATTTGGCAGGCCCCTTTTTTTATTTCTGAAAATTCGGTTTCGGGCCCTCATTGCCACATGGAAGCCAACCATTGGCCCACACCAACCACTTGCACAATCACATGCCACGTCACCTTCCATTTCAGCCTTCCATGTCACATGTCACATCTTGTACGGTCTTCCACGTGGTTTTATGGACTTCCACGTGGCACTTACTCATCAGTCCACGGTTTGACCCAAAAATGTCGAAAATGAGTGACATGTGGCAGCCTTTGGTGTTTCCACATCACCATGTTGATGTCATCATGACACATGTCTCCCTATGTGTGTGCCACGTACACCATACAGATGTTGGCATCATCTTTATTGATGCTAACATCAATAGTACGGATGTTGACTCATCCCTATTGACTGGGCTAGGTTGACCAAAACTTTGACCGTGAATATCTTTCAATTTGTAACTATATTTGATGAGTTGTTTATGCCATTGGAAATCTTGTGGAGTGCTCTTCTTGATGATGCCAATTTCATTGAGTTTTGAGGACTTTGATTTTTTTCCCTTTCTCTGTCTACTGAGGCCATTCTGAGCTTCATGAGTTGCTTCTACGAATTATGAGTTGTCCTTAGTATTCTATGGATCCTTTTTGGATCATGCCTTCCCATTGAGAACTTTTTGGACCACCAAAAGCTTTCATCGATCAACAAATAAGGGAAGAGTTACCTCACCTTGTACTTCTCAATCCACTTTGCCTTGCTTGGATGTGTGCCCTTTAAGCCTACTCGAAGATAATCAACATCACCCCTGTGTGAAGTCCTCGTCCTTCTGTCCAGGATGATATCTTCCTTTAAATCATCCAAGTACTCAGGAGAAAAATTATCAACTGAAGGAATTGAAACTTCCTCACCCTGATCCATGATCATGGGAGGCTAAAAAAGTTTCAAGTTCTCCACATTTACAACTGAGTAGATATTCATATAAGGTGGAAGATCTAGATGAAAAGCAATGGTACCACTTTTCTCCAAAATAGTGAACGGACCATAACGGATGGGATTGAGTTTCTTGCCTTCACCCTTCAATATTTCCTTGTTGATGTGAAGCCATACCTATCTCCAACCTAGAACTGATGATCAACCCTGTGTTTGTCATGTCGAGCTTTATATTGTGCTTGAATTTTCTCCAACTGTTCCCTGACTGCTTGGTGTGCCTGTTGGATCCTCTGGATGAACTTATGGGCTCTATATTCATTTATTTCTTCATCTGAATCAATATATTTTCCATACATCAAATCCAAAGGAACCTTAGGTAAATACCCAAAACATGTCTCAAAAGGTGAATATTGAGTGGAGGAATTTAAGGCTCGGTTGTAAGCATGTTGTACATAGGGTATTTTTTCATCCCATAACTTGGGATTCTTTTTGCAGTAGCCTCGAAGCAAAAGTACCATTGTTTGGTTAACAACCTCTATTTGTTCGTCGGTCTGTGGATGGAAAGCAATGCTCCTCTTCAACTTGGTGTCCATCATTCTCCACAAACTTGTCCAAAATTCCCCAAGGAATCAAGTATCTCGATATGAGATAATGGATGTGGGTAACCCAAAGTGAACCCAAACATACTGAAAGAAGAGATTGGCAGTTTTCTCAGCAATGAACTTCTTTTTACATGGCATTAAGATACACATCTTGCTGAACCTATCCACTAAAACATACAAATAGTCATGACCCCTTTTCGACATTGGTAAACCCCCTACAAAATCCATGGAGATACTTTCCCATGGATGGGATGGAACAAGCAGTGGTGAGTATAGCCCCAGGTTTCTATTAGTGGGCTTACAAGTAGAACACATCACACACCCATTTACATATTTAGTTACAATTTCTTTTATCTGAGGCCAATAACAAAACCTTTGCAGATGAGCCATAGTTGTTTTTACCCCAAAATTCCCAGACACAAGAGAAGTGTGAGCTTCTCGTATTACATGGACTCATTCACTTGTAGGAATATATAACTTTCCAATATGGTAGAGTAGTTTTCCCTGCAGAAAATAGTTCTCTACATGTGCACCATGGGTTAGCTTCTCATATACTTCTTAAAAATCTTCATCAATGGCATATTGTTCCACATAGCTATCATGAGATAAAGAAGCATTCTTCAAAATAATAGAAGCAACAATAGGAGGTCTATAAATCATATTAGCTACCTTGTTACTCGTACCCTTTTTGTACTTGATTACCAAATGAAATTGTTGTAGGAAACTCATCCATATGTAATGTCAAGACTGTTGCAATTTGGTTTGTGCTTGGAGATACTATAAGGGTTGATTATCTATATGTATGATTGTTTCCTTCCCTAACAAGTAGTGCTTCCATTTCTTTACGCTTTGAACTAATGCATACAACTCTTTATCATATGTAGGATAGTTAACAACAACTTGGTTAAAAGTTTCAGATTGGTAATAGATAGGCTTACGATATTGCATCAATACTGCACCCATGGCGTATCCATTGGCATCTGTCTCGATCTCGAAGGAATATTGAATCTTTGACAGTGCTAATACTGGTGTGGTACTGATATTTTCTTTCAAAGTGTCAAAAGATTTTTTTTGCTTTCCTCCCCACTGAAAAGTGTTCGTCACATTAGTTAAGGCATGCAAAGGAGTTGCTATAAAGGAGAAGTTTGAAATGAATCTCCTCTAATACTAAATTGCACCTAAGAAGCTGTGTATTTCGGTTACACTTTTGGGCTCAGGCCAATTTACAATTACATCAATATTGGAAGGATCAATTTTCAATTGTTGTCCTCCTACAATATGACCTAAGTACACAAGTGTAGTCTTACCAAATTCACTTGGACAATTTTACATACAACTTTTCCCTTTGCAAAGTATTAAATAGTTGCTTTACATTCCTTACATGTTCATCCCAAGTCCCTCTAAATATAAGAATGTTGTCTAAATATCCAATCACAAAATCATCTAGAAATTGCCTGAATACATCATTCATCACACACATGAAGGTTGTCAGAGCATTACAGAGCCTAAACGACATAACTAACCACTCAAACAATCCATGTTTGGTTTTAAAGGAAGTCTTCCATGCATCATGTTCTGCAACCCCGATCTGATGGTATCCACTGTACAAATCCAACTTAGTGAAATAAACAACATTCTTTAATTGATCAAGTAAATCATCTATACAAGGAAGAGGGTATCAATTTTTCACCATGATATTATTTAAGGCCCGGTAATTGACACACATTCACCATGTGCCATCTTTCTTTGGTACCATCACAAGGAGATGAATTGGGCATGATGACCCCTTGATCCAATAAACCTTGTACCTGCTTATTTATCTCTATCATCTCTACAACTGACATCCTATACATGCCCACATTAGGAAGAGGAGGATACTATTGAAGATGTATTTCATGTTGGATTTCCCTCTTTTTAGGTAATCCATCTAGTTCCTAGAAAATATCATCATACTTAGAAACAATATCAATTAGTTCTTTATTATGAGAATGATCACATCCTTGGAGAGCGTTGGATGTTCTGACATCTTTCTCCCTTATGACCATGAGTACATATCTCTTATTAGTGTTTATGAGTCTCTTCATTTGTCCTACACTAGCAAATGTTGTGTTTACCCTCATGTTGTGGGCTCTAAAAATATATTCCACTCCCCCCTTAGTAAGGTGATATTTGTTCTCAAGATGAAAGAAGACTTCTTTTCTATCATAAAGATAAGGACTCCCCAGCACTATGCCACATATATCAAGTGATACAACATCCAAATCCACTTCATCAATCAACTTTGAATCAATAGAAAATATAACCCTACATTGCTTGGTGACATTAAATTTTTCTTTATCACGTACCCAACCAAGAGGATAAGGCTTTGGATGTGGTTTAGTTTCAAGACCCATATTTTTGACAAGTGCTTCAGGTATCAAGTTTACTTGGGAACCCAGATCAAACAATGTATCTATCTTGGTGTGTTTAGATACAACTCTTATATGAAATAATTATTTCCTCTTTCTTTCATCATCATGAGACTCATTATTGGAATTTGAAATAGAATGAAGGGAATCTTTACCTTGTACTCCAACCATTGTGATCTTTACTTTGTCTCCTGAATCGGAACCAAGATCTTGTTTCACTATAGCAACAGTCCTTGTCTTCCCCTTTCCACCAAACTACTTTGGTCTCTTCTCTGGATGTAGTTTCCAACAATGTTCATCATCGTGACCAATTTTCTTGCAATGAGTGCAATATGGTTTTCCTTCTTCTCTCTTCACAGTGGTGGTATTTTTTCCTTCCTTTTAAACTTCTTAAACAACTTATGTGGGAGATTGGAAGGTTTCTTTGTGGGATCTTCTTGAACATGCTTTCCCTTGTTCTCAAGGTGAGTGGCTTGCACACAAAATTCATCAAGACTAGTGTGGTTAAACAATAGCAAAGTATGACAAATATAACTGTGAAGTGCACCGATATACTTCATTAAAGTTTCATAAGAATCCAAAGGAATGTTTAATGCAAGATCTTTCTTCCTAAATTCTTCTGTGAAACTTTGTACAGATTGACCTTTACTTTGTCTTAAAGTTTGTCATTCCATCATTTCTTTATGTAAATAACCCAATGGATAAAATTGATTCCTTATCGCTGATTTAAATTCTGACCATGAGGAAAGAAGATTACCACACTTACTTATGTCCTGAAGTTTTCTCTCCCAACATACGAGAATGGTGTCTTCCAACCAAAGAGAATCCAATTTCACTTTAACTTCCTCTTCATCAATTTGTTGAACACGACAATATACTTCATCCTATCGGATCCAATTATCTAGCTTTTTAGGATTAGCATCTCCATTAAACATAGGTAAAGAAAATTTTACATCAAGCTTTAATAATGGTTTCTTAAAAGAATCTTTATGGATAGAATAATGAGAATGCTCAGAGGAAGAAGAGATAGAACTTGATGGCGAAGGTGGAGGCTCAGGAGGGTCTCCTCCAACCCCTTGATTTACTGAAGCATTATCACTAGCTTATGCTTCCTTTTTCTTCCCTTTCTTCTTCATCCTCTTCTCATAGTCTACATACATTCACTCAACCATTTCTAACATGTGATAAAAGACAATATGGAACTTTTTCTCATGTTCATCATGTTTGTCCTCTTCTGCCATTTTCTTCTTTCGGGATGCATGACCAAATTTTGGATTGAAAGTATTAATATTTCCTTCACCTTGCTTATGCTGTAAGAATTCACACTCAACAATTCAAGTCAAATATAACTACTCTGATACCAACATGATCCAGGATCTTTTCATCGAAGTGACTTATAAAGAACGTATTAAATGAGCATAAATTAAAGTGCACCATAAAAAAGGAAAAGATCAATAATGAAGAGACATAATCATATGAACACAAAAAATTGATAACAGAGTTCATGCCTGGTGGACTATGTCTCCAGGTCCTGCTCTCAAATGGGTAGGCCTTTTTATTAACTCAACAAAAGAATTTGGCAAAATACATAAGTATACCTCATTCTTGAATTAAGCTACATAAGTGTTGCTCAAATCAGAAAATAGACAACACCATTGAATTCATGGTGTCGAATTTCCCAAAAATGATTGTCTCCACGCTTCAATCTGACTTTGGCACTCCCAGGCCCTTGAGAAATCGCGTCTCAGTTTTCGTGCTTATACCCTGCAATTAATTTTTTGTACTGCATCTCGAAAATCATGCTCGTCCGTACCATCGAGCGCCCTCCTTTCGTTCGTGACCAGACTCAACATTTAAGTGAAGTGTCAGGCAGAATAACTAATGGATTTCGTTGGCCCAACGGTGGCGGATTCTATTGTAAGGCGTTGGATAGGGGGAGGTCTCTGGGTCGAGCTTGCGGGCCTCCTCTTTTGGGCTTATTGTTATAAAAATATATATATTCATTTGGAACTGTCACCAATTTTGGAGATTTTTGTTTAGATTTGTTGGAGTTGTAGTTTGGCCGCCATATTTGGCAGGCCCCTTTTTTATTTTTGAAAATTTGGTTTCGGCCCCTCGTTGGGCATTTGCCCACTGCCATGCGGTAGCCAACCATTGTCCCACGCCAACCACTTACATAGTCACTTGCCACATCACCTACCATGTCATCCTACCACATCACCTGCCACATCTTGTATGGTCTGCCATGTGGTTATATGAACTGCCACGTGGCACTTCCTCATTGGTCCACGGTTTGACCTGAAAATGTCAAAAATGAGTGACATGTGGAAGCCTCTAGTGTTTCCATGTCAGCATGATGACATCATCATGACATGTATCTCCTTTTATGTGTGCCACTTACATTGTACGGATGTTGACATCATCTGTACTAATGTTGACATCAGCAGTACGGATGTTGACTCATCCCTCTTGACTGGGTTAGGTTGACCAAAAATTTGACTGTGAATATCTTTCAATCCGTAACTCAAAATGATGATTCGTTTATGCCGTTGGAAATCTTGCGACACACTCTTCATGATTATGCCAATTTCACTGAGTTTTGAGGACTTTCAATTTTTTCCCTTTCTCTATCTATTGAGGCCATTCTAAGTTGTCCTTAGTCTTCTCTAGATCCTTTTTGGATCAATAGGAGAGGTTTGGTATAGAGTGTGTGAGATACAAAAAGATCCCCACTAGTTGTCTGTACAATGTACTGTCAACGAGTGGAGTGTCCCCGCCATCCTCAAGTTTGACTCTTGATAGGAAAGGAGTTGGAGCAGACTTGCAGTCTATCATGTGAAATATCTCAAGGAGATCTCATGCATACTTGGCCTGAGATAGTTTGATTCCTGATGCATCTTGACTGATCTCGATTCCAAGGAAGAAGTGTAGCGGACCCATGTCCATCATCAAGAACCTGTCATGTAGTATCCTCTTGATTGTAGAAATCACTAAAGTCAAGCAACCAGTGATCAACAAATCATCAACATACAGAACTAGGAGTAGAAGTGATCTAGTCGTCTTGAGCATGTAAACATTCGGGTCTGACTTACAACATACAAATTTATGTGACATCAGGTAAGAGTCCATCTTGGCATACCATGCCCTCGCATCCTTCTTGAGTCCATAAAGAGACTTCTTCAGTCGACAGACCAAAGATGAATCATGCATAAATCCCTATGGATGCTCCATATAGATCTCCTTAGAGAGATTGTCATGAAGAAATGCATTCTTCATGTCCATATGATAGAATTCCCATCCCTTGGTTTCCACAATGGAAAGTGCCAAACATATGGAATCCATATTCTCTACTAGAGTGAAGGTCTCATCATAGTCAATGCCATGCACCTGCTAAAAGCCTTTGGCAACTAGCTTGGCTTTGTATCTGCTAATATGTCCATCCGTTGTACTCTTGGTCCTATAGACACATCTTCACCTAACAATTTTCCTTCCTGAAGGAAGGCGAACCAGATCCCAACTCTGGTTCTCGGGGAGGGAGTTATACTCCTCCTGCATGGTGAATTCCCAAAAGGGATTTCTAGCAACCTCGCCATAAGACTTTGGATCTGAAGACTGAACCAAGACAATATGCCTAGGTGGTAGTGACTACACAAGGAGGCTCCTCAAAATCATATCAAGTCCTCCTAGTATCAATTGGATCCCCAACAAGATCCCCTGCATCCTGAAGAGTAGTCTAGGCCCACTTGGGCCTCGACTTTGGCTCTACATCTCCATCTGCATGCACTGAATCTGCATCTGAGAGTATTGACTCTATATATGGATCATTTGAATCCTCTGAATCATAACTCGCATCTGAAGAAGAGTCGACATGTGAATTCTCCTCGTCTCTGACAAGTGGAAGAACAAAGGTGTTTGTATGCGGTTGTTGAGGTACATGTGAGACAATTTCATCGAATTGGAAACTTCACTCAATGATTATTCACTTCGAGGAAAGATCAATAAGTTTGTATCCCTTCACACCATTGGAGTATCCAACAAAGATACACTCTATGCTCTGTGGATCAAGTTCCTTCCTCTTTTCAGAGGGAATCTGGGCCCATGAATGTGAACCGAAAATACAAAAGTGGGTCACTTCTAGTTTGAGGCTGCTCCAAGCCTCGTAGGGGGTCTTATCCTTGATAGATCTATGGGGAGATCTGTTTTGGATGTAGATTTCACAATTAAGTGCTTCAGACCATAATCTCTGTGGAAGTGACTTTGCATGCAGCATGCAAAATGCCATCTCTTTTAGAGATATATTTTTCCACTCAGAAACTTCGTTTTACTGTGGAGTATAGGGAACCATGTGCTACAATTGAATCCCTGCCTCATGAAAAATATTATGGATCTCATGGTTGACATACTCTCCCCCTTTATTAGTTCGAAGGATTTTGATTTTCTTTCCTAACTGTGTCTCAACAAGGGCTTTGAAATCTTTGAGGTGTTGAAAGACCTCTGATTTTTTCTTGAGGAAGAAAATCCATGTGAAGCATGAGAAAACATCAACAAAAATGAGCATGTACCTTGATTTGTTTATTGATGGATGAAAAAAAGGGCCCATGAGGTCACTATGGATCATATCTAAAGGAGAGGAATCTCTTTGAGTCTTTCCTTTGTCGAAATTCTCTTGAGGGTTTTTTCCAAGAACACATCCCTCACAAATTCCTCTGGATAAGTGGATATCGGGTAGACCATCAACCATTCCCTACTTGATAAGTTGTTGCATATATATGAAATTTAAATGCCCGAACCTTTTGTGCCATATCCTACTGCTTTCATCAACATGGGTAAGCAATAATGTAGAATCTGGTTCAATAAATTCAGAAAATGTGTAAAGTCTAGATTGATGATTTACCTCATCGGTAGCAACCCTAGAATTGGTTTGCATGTCATAGATATACACTACATCAGGTGTGAATATGACTCTTTTTTTCGGTCCCGGAGTTAGTCATATGATACACAGAGAGAAGATTGATGGAAAGTTTGGGAATGCACAACACATTCTTGAAGCTTTCATTTGTGAGTTCATTCCTTCCTTTGTCGGTGACCTCGACTGGAGAGTTGTCCCCCATCAGAATAGAGGGACCTTTGCATGCATCCAATGAAGAATAGACTACTTTTGTGGCATCCATGTGATGTGATTCTCCTAAATCTATGATCCAAGCATCGAGAGAGGAGTTGATGGAAATCAAAGCATGGCTAGAATTTCCTTTCTTGGGATTTTGATATTCTGGCTTCTTCTTCTTGGCACCCTCGGGGATGCGATCTCCAAGGTTGTTTTGCTGAAGTATTTGGGTCATTAGATCTATTTTTTTCTACATACATGCGGGTTCTGGATGGAATCCTTTATGGTAGTAAGAGAATTTCTCCCCTTTTCTTCCCTTTCCACCTTTGGATCCAGAGGCATCATTGAAGGGTTTTGAGTACCCTTCCTTCTTCAGATTTTCATGTGCTTTCCTTTTGTATTTATATTTATATTTATGATATTGATGACCACTTCCATCTTGCGTAGTAAGTGCATGTGCCTTTGGGCCTTTGATTTTTCCCATGTTGATGAGGTTGCTTTGCTCTTGTGTCAGAGACTCAATAAATTCCTCAAGAGAAGGCATCTTCCAGGTAGATCTAGATGTGAATCTAACTTAATGAAATGTGGATACAAACACAAAGTATCCTGGACCAAGTTTGGAGAGAATGGTGAGAACCATTTGTTTCTCTTCCTTAGATTTATCAACCCCGTAAACCTTGAGTTGTGACAACAAATCCTTATATTTGGTAAAGAAATATTGGAGATTGTCAAAGATTTTTGGATCTAATGTGAGCAATTCCACCTCGAGCATGTGTCCCCTCATCTCATCCTATTTTCCAAACATCCATTCTATGGTGTTCTAGGCTTCATTGGGGGTTTTATAGGAGGATATGTGAAAGAGAAGTTCAAAAGAAATGAGACTGCATATTTTTCTGAATGCTTCATCCATTCGATTTAGATACTTGGATTTTTATATGGCTGATGTTGGTTTTGTCTCTGTGTTTATGGTTAACATGTACAATCCTCTGATTTGAAGATGCATGATCATCTTCTCCTTCCATGCAAAGAAGTTGTAAGGTGTAAGAATGAATTCTTTTGAAAATTCCATTTTTCCGTTGTCTTCAATCTTTGGTACCTACATAAAATAATTCGGTGCGTATTTTCCCTAGAAGTCTGTCAGATCTGATACCATGTAAATGTTTTGAATCTGCACAGAATATATCTAGCTGGGAATTGACATACACAGTTGCATAGAAACTAGAAGAAAAAAGAAGCAGGAGAGAAAGAATGTAAGAATTCTCATTAACCAAAAGAGTGAATGATAATTTACACATGATATACTATGTATAACTCAACCAATGTGCACTGGAGGAGAATACAATGCACCATATTGGTGGTATAGATTGATATGGACACACACCAGAAGTTACGGGAGTAAACTTCCAGCTATTCTAGTCTCTCGGGAAGTTACGGGAGTGAACTACCACCTAGTTGAGTTAACTAGTCTATCAGTCTTCAGTTAACTTACCGAAACATAGTGAAGTGAGGATAAGATCAAGGAATCATGGGTAATGCACTATTTTGGAGATCATCCCAAGGAAAATGTGCATTAGTTGGTGATGATCCCAATGTTGCATGGTGATAATCCCAATGTAGCATCTAGACTCCACTCAATTGATCAAACTGAAGTGAAAATTGAAGAGAATATTCTCCCTAGAAGACTATTCTTCCTAAAATATAGGAGACTGAATAATGACTAATAAACATAGGAAACCTTAGGAAAAAAAATCCTAAGTGTGTGTGAAGTAAGTCCAACAAAAATAAGGATTCTCTTCCTTGAAGAGAGAATGAGGCAATTTTCATTGAAGAGAAAATGAGGCAAATTACCCATGAGGACTATTGGAAAATGAGAATTTAGCCCCCCTAACCTTAATTAATTATTCTCTCTAAATGGATTATAGTATCATCATTGAGATGCAAGTTGATGAGGCTATCCCTTTGAGCTACATGATTAGTTTTGTGCTCTAGAATGATCATAATTTTTCTGACCTTTATTGAAAATATATAGTAAAAGAAGAGGCCCCTTGCTTAAAATTGAAAATTACTATTAAGGTTTGGACCCCACATAGAGTTTGAATTGGTTACCTTTTACATAAATAGGAACATGTTTACACTAGAGGCTAATTATGCTTCTCATGTGGGAACTCAAAGGTTTCATTTTTGGATGTGTATAGTCATTGATGACCACCTTGAAGCCCACTATATAGTTTATGGAAAATTTAATATGATCAACCAACCTTATATAAAAGAAGGAATTCTTCCAATTCATTGGTGTATAAAAAATTCAACATCAATATGATCTAACTTGGCTACTTCTAAGTTGTATAGATGTAACAATTTCTTCTCAATTAGTAGTTCAACCCAAGGTTTTACCCTTATGAGACAATATTCTAGGGTTTCACACAACCAACCATGGGGAATGCCATGAATAGGTACAAGATATAATGTTGGATTATTAATCAACAAATTTTCATTCCTTGAATAATATTTTGTACGCCTAGTGCCACAACACCAACATGAGACTAATCAAAGAGTATAAACAATTTTTGTGTTATCCTAGAAGATTTACAATGACTCCAAGACAAAAGCATGCAACTTGAATATACTAGTTGGAAACTTCAAGAGAAAAGAGTGCACCTATAGAATACTAGCAAATAATGAGAGGAAGAATCAACACAATTTGAAGAAGCGAGAACTTTCCTTGAAGAGAAGAGTGTGTGCCTTGACTCTGAGTTGGAAGAAGCACATGACACCACAATAATCTATCACATTTTGGCAACAATGTGAGCTTCAGAGTTAGAGGTAAACAATACTAGGTTAAAGAAGCACTTGGCTACTGTTATGGTGGAGTTATACAAGGCACTTTTTGTAGTGAAACACTCTTTCGCTAAACTTTTGACAATCAAATATTCACAAATGAATCACTTTAAGAAAATTAGTGCACTTGCACCAAGTTAGAGTCACTCCTAACCTAGATTTACACATATCTCACTCAATATGTTGTATAAATATTCTTCAATATCATTAATAAGGTTAATGCACAATCATGATGGTATCTCATGATGCATTAATTGCAATGTAAAACTAAAAAATTGAATCCCTAAACTTAGAAATATGATTTGAAGCATCTGCACAATGAATTTCAAGATGGTGTAAGAATATGCAATGTAGGAAATCAAATTAAATGTTAAAAAATTATAGAAAATTTGTCAAGCATGTGAAAATCGGGTTTTTCTAACAATAGTTTTTTAATATTTCTACAAAATTACAATGTATATGTCTATGTGGGTGCAACACTTTAGGGACTTAGTGATGGTATTTTGCTATAAAAAATTGTAGACATGTTGAGAACAATTTAGACTTGTGCAATACTATTTTTGAAAAATATTATAACGAGTTTACATTTTTTTAGTGCAACACTATTTTTGAAAGATATTATAACGAGTTTACAATTTGGACTAGGCCAGATAGTCAACCAATGTAATATGATAGTCAATTACAGAGACAAGTCGATACATAGTCAAGTTGGTCGATCGACCAAGGTAGTTAGAGAAGTTGTAACTACCTGCCACTAGAATCAATGTATAAATAGATGTGATCATGGATGTAAAAAGAGAGGAAAGTGGTTCCACTACTACTTCTCTCCTCTATCTCCTTCTATGTGTGCTTTCTTGTATATTATTGTAGACTATTGTGTATATCCTTTAGAGTACAACATTGGTTGTGTTGTTGGTAGTACATGAACTAGGACTGGACGATAGTTGCACACATGTATAGATGTTGATTTTAGAACATATTCATGAGTGGTGGTAGAGGAAATTGGATAATTATATGAAAAACTAAGCCAGAATAAATCAAATGACTCTCGCACAAGTAAGGGTACAATTTTTCATCGAAGCACATGAAAAAATTCCAAAGGCAATTACATAAGAGATAAAGAAATATATTGATCTAACTACACATGAATAATCTCACAAAAGACAAACAGTTGTTGTCAAAATTGATCAACAATGTGTTGGATTACTGAGAGGGGGGGTGAATCAGTAATAGAGAAAATAATTCTTTTTAACCATAAAATGGAAGTGCTATATCAATGTAGCATTATCATCCAATAGTTGCAGATTAAATAAACAATGAACAAATGAGAAATCATACACATACATAGTACACCAATGTTTTTATGTGGAAACCCAAAACGGGAGAAAACCACAAAATGTTTTTTCTTATATGTCTTTAAGAATTACATTCATTGGAAGCACCAACTTCCTTTGTTTTCTAGCAGTAATTGGAAGGAGGCTCCAACACCCTAGTTTCTCAGGCTACAACCTGAGGGAAGCTCCAACTCCCCAATTATATGGATACAACTAGAAGGAGGATACAACCCCCTATGTTCTTCGGCTACAACCGGAAGGTGGATACAACCACTTGTCCTTTCCCCGTACAACCACCCTGAAATATAAGTAGAATGATGGAACCACTGTCACACTATCACTATGAGATATACTGTTGTAAACCTGTACCAATCAACCTACACCAAACAATAGGTAACAACCTGTACCAATAACTTGTACCAACATGTACCTCAACCTGTACCATAAACAAATGAATCAACCATGCACCAAACCTGTACAAATAACCTATCACAATAACCTATCCAAACAACCTATCACAACAACCTGTCTCATCAATATTATCAACCAAATCAGATGCACTCACCAAGATCAATCACCAAGACAAATATCAATCATATGCATAATATCACCAAGATGTGCATCAACCAAGCATAACACAACAACTCATCATCATCACCAAGATCAATATGTGCTTCTAATAATATACCAAGACAAGTATGCTACATCATCCATAAACCATGTGTCAACAATACTACTAAAAAGTGCCTCCAATCATGTGCCAAGTATGTATTAATCATTCATTAACTACTCATAAACTATGACTCATCAAGATGTACTAACATCATCAACTATACACCTCATGTATGTGCCAACATCATCAACTACACACCTCATGTATGTGCCAACTCATCAACCCTAACTTGAAATAATCATAACTATGTACCTGTAATGAATAAAAATCTAAAAATGGTACACAATGTTCTTTAGTGTCTTTTATGCAGCTCCCCCAGATTTCATTACTTGGAACCTCTTAGAAAAGGATTTATAGCAAAAATTGCATACCTTGTTGAATTATGTCTTATTCTAGAGAGAGAACTTGTAGAGCGTGCCCTGCATGGAATATTTGTTGTATGGATATGAAAATGGTACAAAAAATACTACAGACTGTACTCTAACCAATGCATTTTTTCTTATTGAATTTGGTTCTATTATGAAGAAGTTGTGACGTTTTTACCCGAAACACTTGTTTTAGACTAGTTTCAGGACAAACCACAAACCATATTTTCCACGGAGTGTAACTCCACAAATACAATGATCCACAAGATTAAATGTTTATCAAATCTACTTGGATGTGTTTCCTCAACGTCCTCCATATTTCGCGGTTTGAATCATTCTAGAAAAAAAGTTATTGTGAAAATGGTGAGATGACGTGTAAATAACATACCTTAGAAAGCATCATCAAAAGAATTTATCCTCCCTTGAATTTCGGTCTTCTTTACTTCACCTTCCCTCTGAAATTCTCCTTAGATATCCTTTGGTTACCTCGGTCACTTATAGATATTCAATATTCTCAAGTGTAATTAAAATGAGAGACCCTTGTGTATTATTTATACTTTTATGTAGCTTCCTCAAGGGGTTACCTTTTAACCATCTTAAACCATTTTCCTTATTTTAGGGCTAACCCACTTTTAACCACTTGTCCACTTAGTAATTTCTCCATTAACTTTATTATTTAAATAATTTCTTTTGTATCCACTTTGACTTATAGTACACTCATCACTTCAATTTATTATTTAAATAATTTCTTCTTTGCAACCACTTTGACTAATTTGACCTTTTGGGGCTTCTAGATGACTCATGGGGGTTCTCCAACTTCACATGGTCGTAACTCTCTAACCGTGAGGACTTATGTGACGTTCCACATACCAACGGAAATGGAATGACATGCATTATCCATCTAGATAGTCTTATTTAAATAATTTCTTCTTTGCAACCACTTTGACTACTTTGACATTTTGGGGCTTCTAGATGATTCATGAGGGTTCTCCAACTTCACATGGCCATAAATATATAACCATGAGGAGTTATGTGACATTCCACATATCACTAGAAATGGCATGACATGTATTATCCATATATAATATTATTACCTTAATATATTAAAACTCATACCATTATACATCAAACAAACTTGGGTCCATTACCCAAACCTTTGTGCTACCGGAATTCACTACCAAACTTTCTTCAAGGGTTGACATCAATGACAACCAACCTAAATAATCAACACAATGGATAAACCAATATATATGAGTGGGTATATCAAATCACATAGGATTTTCATAAAGAACAAGCAATAGAAGAGAGAACATCTCTCGACGACGTCAAAATAAGGTTTGATGATGACCTTCATGACAACTTCCTTTGTATGATACCAACCCTGCGACACAAATTCCTAATTGATAAGAGTGTTGGTCACATCATTGAACCAATACCTCCTCTGAAAACTCCAATCAATTCCAACTAGAAGAAATGACAAGAGGACTAGGAGCAATGTTTGAACATCAACTGCAAGAATAATGAAGAATCATGAGAATATTTTCTGTATAAATGAACATGGTAGACTATATTGTCATTTTTGAACGAGAGTAAGACTGGGGTCATAGATGGGGGGTAATTTTTCATGAGATGCCAAAATGAAGTAAAAACCCTAGCCAACCTACACCAAGGAATATATAACAAGAATGGAAAGAAAAGGGAGGATATTGAATGAAAAATAAAGGGAATATACACTAGATGAAAAAATAAATAAAAGGATTGTAAGGAGAATGCAATTTCATAAGCCAATGGTTGACCTGCAAAAGATAGAATGGGACAAAAGACAAAAGAAAAGAGTTGATATACATGATGCAGCATATCCTTTTCAATCCAAAAGAAAGAGTCCTCATGAGTGATGAGTCATTGAAGTGTTGAACTAATTCAAGTTTGGTATTGACCAATCGGATGTGGAAGGGGAAGAAGCATCGATGGTTCCTAGCTTAGAAGAAGAACTGCAATTGGTAGAGGTTGGAATTTGCGCCTTTCGATTGGGAATGAATATTTAAAGTTTGGATATTGACTATTTAGGACCCACAATGCATAGATCTCCAAACTTAAGTCAAGAAAGTCCCACAGTTAGAGAATTCCCTTGGCAGTGCCTACAAATAGATTATGGTCTTTCTTCAATGTGGCATCAACTAAATGACCAAGGACAAGTCATTGACAAACTTTGAATTGAAATACCCTATTTTGAAGGAAAGTGGGTAAGTGTTGAAGGTGATAACAACATTCTCCTTCATATTAAGTATCACATGGTTGTAACTCCCTACCAAATTTAGTAACTAAATAAGAACACATTGTTATAGAATCTTTTGACACCACAATAGTTGTGTTTTCTTTGTTTGGCATTTACCCCTATCATATCCGTCTCTAGATACTTGGGCCCACTCAAAAAACTATTGAAAAACCCTTTATGGAAATCCACTCACACTTCTGGCTCATTAAAGGAGTGAGTACTCGCCCTTTCCCTTCAACAAAGGAGTGAGTGCCTTAAAATTCACTAAAAAATAAAATAAAAAATAAACGTGAAATTATGTGCTCTTGAGTGGGGTTTATGGGGAAAATAACTTTGTAACTCCATAAAACCTATGGAAAACAATCTCAACCATATTAAAATGGTATAACAAAGGCTTAATGGAAGGAGAATGAGTTATGATCATTATTTCTATACCGGAGTTATCTTCTAGCCTAAGTAGTCATAATCATCATATCCCTGTAGTTTTTATGACCCTCATCTCTCTAGAAATACCTGTTTCTTGAACTTCCCATCTCCCATTCATGTTTGTGAGGCCTAAGATCCCTTGATATTCCCCATACTTGCATGGAGAAGAGAGAAGGAGGTGAAGTAGTCCTGAGTGGCCCAAGGATAGAGGAATCTGGACGATTTTTGCAGATAGCGTAAGTAGTGATATAAGGTATACATTTCATATATCATTGTTGATTTCAGTAAAATGAAGATATCTCTTCTTTCCCTCCCCTAAATTCTGAGTTATTTGTTTCAATTTGATCTCAATTGCAGTATTTAGTTGTGGTTCTAGTTCACCTAACAAGAGTTATTTAGAGTAGCTATTTTGTGTTTCTTTTCATTTCTGCCAATTGTTTGAGGAAGGTTTTTCTTTTCCATGTGCAGGCATATAAGCTTGGATAGGAGCGAGGACAACTTGAGAGGTTCATCTCCAACCAACTATCAAAATTAGGTGAGCCCCTCATAACTAACCGGTAATTATTTTGAAATTATTGTAAGCTACTCTAGGGAAAGATTTGCATTGTTCTTTGAATTCCGACTTTTTTAATGGTCACTCCTAGCCATAGGATAGTTTTCATCCACAATAGAATTGGTGAATCCACTGGGGATAACTCCTTGAGTTATTCTTGATAGGTTTTTATTTGTTTCTTTCTTGTCTTATTTTAGGTCTATTCGTTAATTTTTCAATCTATATTTCTCATTGCCAGTCCAATAGGTCAAAATGTAGGGGTTTTCTGAGAAATTTGGCCCAATAGGTCATTCTGCAGAGGTTTTCTAAGGGTTTTATGAGAAATTTGGCCCATAACTAAACTCCTCACTACTTGATATTGGAAACAAAGTGAGTAATCATGTGTTACTCTTGGTAAAATAGCAAGTACTTTAACATTTTCTTCACATAAGGTGTGAGCACATTCTAGGACTCACTTTTTCTCATTTCCCACCTTTTCTCTCCTACTCTACTTCAACATTTTTTGTTGTTTTGGCTTCCACGGTCTGTTTATAGTAGGCTTGTATTTGAAAAGTATTTGATTGATTTCATTCAAGATTCATTATAAAGAAAAAGTAAAAATCATTTAGGTTCATTTGAAAGAAAAAATAACAAAAAACAATATTTTGTTTTCTTCTTTTACTTTTGTCACAATCTGGGAAAGAATTGTTCATAGTTTATGCTTGATTGAAACTAAATACATAGAAGGGTAAGTGTGAATTTTTATTTGTGAGTGTTATTAAAAGTTTCTTTCCACAAGAGTCTCAAAAACATCATCAGTTGCACCATCATACCTCCATTAGTAATCAACTGCCTCTTAAAACGAACTCTTAATTAAAATTAACTAGGATTTTCTTCATAGAAAACCAAAAACAGTCTAGAAAGTAGGGCCTTGGAATAGGATTAGGAGAGTAAACTCTATGAAGTCACGAAACTCAAACTGGAACTGATTAAAGAGTGAAAATACATTAGTAGCAAGAAGCGCTTGCAGAGAAAGCACCTCTTACATAGATGTCAAGCATGAGGTCACGTTAGAAGAAAGTTGAGGTCATATCCCCCCTTGTTTGTGTGTGTTTTTGTTGGATTACTATGTGTATTGTGGTTTTTGAAGTGTCAAGTCCTTTGGGTGACATCAATTCTCACAAGCTTCAGGCTTTTTTTCCCTACCCATACATGTGATCCTGACCCACGACTGTTTCGCCTAGTCACCAATTGTGAATTGGTAAATTTTGTGACCTATCCTAGGACATATCATGGGTGAATATGAGTGGCAAGTACTTGAAATACCTGAGGTAGACACATAATCACCATTTTGGATTCTTTGGAGGGTGCATGTCTTCATGAGGGTATTTTCACCTTGGGTGAACATTACAAGAAGGTTATTATAATTGTCTCCCATTCCTTTGTTGACTGGTCTTGGGACTTAATCAACCCATATAAATTTTTGAAATATCCTTCTAATTGTCTCTTCACTGTATTGGACTTAGGACCTAACCAACCTAGGTTGATCTTTGTAAGGGTAGTTCATTTTTTGAATCTTCTTAAGAAATTTGTAGTTATGCGCTATGTGGTTGCTTGTTTAGTGGTCCTTGGGTTGTTAGTATCTTGCTACTTTTGAATCTCTAATACACAGTGGTCAACCAAATACTCCATCAGTCTAGAAGGACCCAAAGTATTTCTCCTAAAAGTGTGGAGCCACCTCCTCAAAGAAAAAGGTTTGAGCATCATGAATCTCCTCTGTGAAATCCATTTGAAGAGACCAAATTCACATTGAACAAGTCCCTAGCAATAAGACCATTATCGATAAATTTTTGAGGATACCAACTAAGGGACTCCTTCCCAAGTGGATTCTTATGATTTTTCTTTCTTTGGAAATGTTGGCGCCCCCTTGTTTCCATGAGTTTCTCACATCCAATGTTGTCAATTTTTTACCTCCAGTTATCCTCTTAGTTTAATAATTTATCATTGAACAACCTTTTTCCTAACAATTGACCATTCCTCATGGAATGATTTTAATCACTCTTATGTCAACCTTTCCTTTGTGCTATGAACAAGGGAATTCATGATTTCATCTCTCTTTTCCTTCCTATCCTCCCTTGGTGTCATTCTCTATCAATTTATCTTGTACTTTCTACCTTGTGTTTTTTTCAAGGATCCCTTTGTCCCTTAACTCTAGCATGCCTTCCCCTATCAACTTCAATGCATATATTATAGGGGTTTTGTTTAGAGGACAATGTACCTTGGGCCCATCTTCCTCATTGATAGGTGAACTCAGAAAAACTAGAGATAATCCTCATTGCTTTCTGACTTGGTTGTTTCTCATGTGCTTGACTCCATCTCATTATCGCACCATTCAGATTCATATGTTTGATCTTTCAGAGGTCCAGTTGATTGTACTAGATTCACAAACATGTGTGAGTTGAATCAAACCTTATGAGGGGGTTTCCCTTTAGGTATATCCTTGCATGTTCTATCCATAACATTTGTTTATATAGATATAGCTCCAGTTGTCTATACATTGGATGTTGGTCCTTAGGAGTTCCTCTTATTCCTAGGTTCTAGTGTACTTCCCCCTATCGACACTAACACCTTGATTCTAGGGGTTAGTCCATCCATTATCACAAGTAGGGTTTTGTTTTCAAAATATCATGAGAATCTTGAGGATCTCTTCCTCTTGATAGCATGTTTATTTCCTAGGTACCTTACTTATCAATTAAGAAGGGATTGAAAACCACGTCAAGGAAGCCAAGGACCCATCCCAAGGAGTGGCTTTGGAGGCCATAATATTAAACAAGCTCATCCAAATCAATTTCTAGGGGTATCAAACATGGTCACTCTATGCATGTTAGCCAAGGTATCATTTATCTTGCATTTTCAATGAAATTTAGAGTGTACATCATATTATTAATTAAATCCAATATACTACATTTTCATGGTACTTATTCATTACATGGTATGCATATAAATATTTGAGCATAAGGCACAGAGATGAAAATGAACTAAGATGAATATATGTATAGGTAGATATAGAGAACCAATTTATCAAGGTGAATATATACAAGTTGATTCGCACATAGAGGTATTAAAAATTGAAATTGGAAAAATTTTGCATCAAGAAATTTTTGACATCGTCATTAGAGAGTGGTTGAAATAATACCACAAACATTGGCTTGAAAATAAATAATGCTAGTAAGCAAAGAGAATTACAACATTTATGTATAAGGTTTCCAAATATGTGATTAGTGATAGATGGTCCCTTCATAAATTCTCCAGCACTATGAGCAGGAGGAAATACCATATCATGTGAAATATGTTCAAATTAATCTTATATTTAATCACCTGTGTTTCTAATCATTTACCTTGTATATTTCATTATATAACATCATTGAATTTTATAGTTTACTTCATTTTGTTTGGTTATTAACAAATTTAGTAAGTTCATCAGTAAACTCCATGAGGATGACAAAAACGAAAAAATAAACCATCGGATGATGATAAATTGTATTTACAAGCATCCTTAAGAATTGGGAAGAGGACATAAAGATCTCTCATGAGAAGGAGGCATGGGGAGTGGACCCTCATACATCACAACAAATAGTCATAAAGGTTATAAATAATATATAGTTAGTTGAATTGTTAAAAAAAATGTATAAGACTCATTTACCATTAATTCTTTAACTTCCATGTAACCAATAAAAAATAATATTGTGAATAAAATTGAATGTGAATGGGGAGGATAACATTTATACCTTATTTACATTAGAGTTTTTTTCTGAAGCTCTGATAAAGGTTTGATTCTTCTAGTGACCAAGGGTTTCTGAATCTCTCATCTCCCAGTAGAACAAACGATGTGATTATGAGCTCTGTAATATTCTGAAAACACATGAATCGCCAACACGGAGGGAGTGAAAGCCCCCTCGTATCGAAACATAGCAGCAAATGATCCATCTGGAATCACCAAATCGCAGCCATTATTTGAGTCGATGACTCACCTTCGGTAACATATCTACCAAGAAGAGTTGCAAAAAGACAAAGCGATGGAGGTCAAGGTTGAATCCTCAGGATTTTGTGGCACCAAGGTATGTGGTAAACTCGACCAGGGTATGAGAACAAACTCAATTTATGAAATATCATGCCCTAATCAGAAATTTTTTAGGATTATGGCCTTTAGAACAAGACTTTCTCAAGTGAATCAACACTTGATGGAAGCCCAAGGGTCATTATGAGCTTCAGTTGGTATCCAAGGGTTTCTTCATGACCATATTTTATAATCTCAAAGACATGGATAGAATCTTTAAGAATGGACCCTATTTTTAAAATCCTGCTAGTCTTTATCTATGATTCTAGACAGATCAATTTATCCCAGAATAAGAAGACATCTCATATGCCTCGGTGTGAATAAGACTCTATTGTCTCCCTCCAGAGTTATAGCCTAGGGAAATCCTTGCGAGTATTGAAAATACTCTGGGTTTTTACGTCAAATCAGTTGAGGAAATGCATCAAATAAAATATACCTCTTATGCCTACATATGCATCTATATGAAAATTTCCAAGCCTTTACCCAGATCTCTAACCCTAGAGTATCAGGACAAGGAATGGGTTCAAACTTTTGACTATGAGCACATTCCCTTCAGATGCCAAAAATGTCACGAACATGGCCACCTGTTTAGGGATTCCCCCTAAATGCTTCGAAAATCCCCTCAAAGGGAGCACTAGAAAAACCCAAAGAATTCTTTATGCAAGTCTAGGGGAGAAAAAAACGATATTAGAAAAAAACCCACCTCGGGATCGAGCAAGAAGCCATCAACAAGAAACTCATATAAATTCTTAAATCAACTTCGGGAAACTCAGGTGGTGGAAGACCCCCATCAATATGTAGGTAAGGACAACACCAAAGGTAAATCCAAAGAGACTACAGAACCATTTTTGGAGTAGATCACCCAACCCGTCAACAAAGTACCACTTGAGGAAGATCAACTCATAGAGGATGGTGGGGACATAGACATGCAACTAGATGATCGAGAACTAGCATAGATCAAACTAGAGAAACTTGAAGAGGCATATCACAAACAGTAACTCCAATCCCTCCCCTTGGAACAATTACGCAAGGTACACAAGGTCTATTTGAAATCCACTACAGGAGCGACATCCATATCTAGAGACGGTCTCGAAATCCATTCAAACCTGTGAAATGATAATTGTAAAACTCCAAAAGAAGGGAAAAGACAAGGAATAAAATCTTCCCAACAACTCATCCAAGAGGTAGGAAGTTTTATGATTAACTCAAGGAAAATCCAGAAACTCACTGAGGGCTTATTCAAATCCTCCCCACCTCCTTCCTCATGAATATTATCTCATGGAATGTTAGAGGCTTGAATGGAATAACCAAGCAAGGGGTTCTTCGAAACAACATCGTAGCATAAAATCCAGATACATTACAATTAAAGGAAATTAAATGTGCATATGTAATAGCTAAAAAAACCTTCCCATGATGTTGGCAATAGAGAAAGTATGTCTACAATGATTTTATAGGAGAAGTAGGGGGGAGGGATATTTTATGGAACCCGACAACAATAGTAATGGACAATTTTTACTCCACGCAATGGACTATTACTACTCATTATTGTGTCATTGGCTTAAGAAAAGAAGGGATTAGAACAAATGCCTAGGATCCCAAATTGCCTTAGAAAAACGGATTTTTTTCTATCAAGTTTATTCTCTTTGAGCGCCATTGTGGATCGTGGGTGGTGGATTTTAGGTGGTGACCTAAACATTATCCTATCCCTGGAGGAAAATTGGGGGTATCAGAAGACTGGACATGGACAGTGAGGGGATACAAAAATTAATAGATGACCTCCATCTAATTGACTTAGAAACCCGTAATGGTACCTTCACCTAGTCGAATCGACGTTCTAGCTCACACCAAGTTGCATATCATCTTGACTTATTCCTAGTTTATGAACCTCTAATGTTGGAAGGTCTTCTTATGGAAGAAATTATTCTTCCTCGCTCTGGTTCGGATCACTAGTCAGTCCATCTATGGATATACCTTGTCAGTTCTCCCCAACGCAATCTATTTAGGTTAAAACAATTCTATCTCTCTAACCAATATTTTCAGCAAAATGCTCCCATTTGGTAGGTGAATGTATTAGTTTCCCATAGAACCTTGATGTACAAATTTCAACAGAAGTTAAAGAATTATAAGCAACTTCTACGAGACTGGAACATAGATGTATTTGGAAAGATATTCCAAGCTCAGAGATCTCTAGAACAACATATCAAAGAGATATAAACAAAAATTATAACCCATGGTAGAAATGGCTCTCTTGAAGCATAAGAGAAACATATGAAACAACAGTTGGAGGAAAGAAATAGGAAAGAATAAATTCTCTGGTGTAAAAAATCTAGAGTTCAATGGCTCAAAGAGGGAGACAAGAACAAAAACTTATTTCATCGATTCATGATTCAGAGGAGACATGTCAATCGAATAACACAACTGGAAAATGATTAGGGCCAATAGACCTTGGATCATGAGGGCATGGAAAATGAACTTGTTAATTACTATCATGACCTACTAATTAAACATCGTCCATACCAACCACAGGAAATCAATAAAATCATCCAGCATATTCCAACTCTAGTTACCTAGGAACAAAATGAGGAACTGCTAAGACCTATCACCATTGAAGAAGTGGACCAAGCAATAAAATAAAAGCCCCCTGGAAAATATTCAGGTCCTAACGGCTTCACGACCGACTTATTCTACCATTGTAGAAAAATGGTTCGTGAAGAAGTCTGGCAATTAGTGGAAGATTCATGTATCTCTAGAGGTGTCCTAATGGATCTTAACACAACCTTTCTTACCTTGATCCTAAAGGAGGAGAAGTTCTCTCATCCCAAGCAGTTCTGGTTGATTTCTCTATTCAATGTCATCTATAATATAATAACCAAGGTAATATTTATACGACTTAAACCTCTTCTTCCTTTCATTATTTCTAAAGAGAAATCTAGCTATGTAGAGGGGTGTCAAATTATGGACAACGTTATTCTAGATCATGAGGTAATTCACTACTTAAAATCCTCCCATACTCCAGGAATGATCCTCAATATAGACCTATCAAAGGCCTTTAACAAACTCGGCTGGAAATATATGAAGTCTCTAATATTAGCTTTTGGATTTTTCAATGAGTGGGTCAACTGAATTCTCAACCTAACCTCCTTGAATTTCTTATCAATCTTAGTCAATGATTCTCCTTCAAATACTTGTGTTCCTTCTAGAGGTATCCATCAAGGGGATCCCCTCTCCCCCTTCCTCTTTGATATCATTTTTGAAGGCCTAAGCTGCTATACCAAAGAATCCATCATTGACGACACTCTTCAGGGCTTTCCCTTGCATGGGATGCAACCAATTGTATCTCATAGTCAATTCATGGATGATACCATGATGATGGGCTCTCCCACATCCAAGGAAGCCCTTAATATTCATAGCATATTAAATTATTGTTATAACTTACAACAATAATTAGAGGGGGGGGGATGAACCAATATTGTATTAGATTACTCAATTTTCTTTTGTTTCAACAAATTCAAGTTATTTATAAGTAGAAATACATGAAGAGAACAAAACACAACACAAAAAACACATTACACCATAATTTTTACGTGGAAACCCAATGCGGGAAAAAACCATAGAACATATTTCTTTATGTTCTTTTACAAGAACCAACTTACAATTTACAATTATTCATATTGACAGACACCCACTTGTTGCAAATGAGGACACCAATCCTCTCATGCACCAACCCGTCGCAAACAATGAGGACACCAATCCTCTCATGCACCAACCCATCGCAAACAACGAGGACACCAATCCTCTCAAGAACCAACCTGTCACGGATGAGGACACCAATCCTCTCAGGCACCAACCCATCGTAGATGAGGACACCAATCCTCTCAGGCGCCAACCTGTCGCAAATAATGAGGACATTGATCCTCAATGAGATTAAACTCACCCTAGCACCACCTTGCCAACCTGAAATAAGTTTAAGAAATATTTTTACAGAACTAAAATTTTCTCTACAAAAATTAATCTGATAAGTCTTTGGTTCAGTTTCGTTGAATAGTTACAAATCATTTTTCTTCTTTTTTCATTTGCTCCTCCATCAAACTGAATGCATCCTTATTTATAATGTTTTTTCTTGATTTCACCTTGATGTAAGTGGACGCATAACAGTTATATTGTGGACATAATTTGACCAGATCAAAGTTCTGTCAGCTACACTTTTGTCTAAATAAAGTAAGTAGACGTATGACAGTTACATTGTGGACAAATATTGACTAGATCAAATTCTTGTCAGTTATACTTTTGTCTAAATAAAGTATGTGGATGCATGACAGTTGTATTGTGGAAAAATATTGACCAGATCAAGATCCAGTTATAGCTAGACATTCTTTGACTTCAAATGGACCAAATCTTCCAATGAATAAACTCCAACTCATCTCCTCAAAATTTATGCAGCAATTTACATTCTTGATTACTCAATGCACAACTAAAATGGGAGTGCAACACTCAAGTCACAAGTATTCAACTTGTTTCACTTTCCCCCCAGTTCCCTCACTCAATTTCCCCATTCATCGTGTCACATTCCACTATGGTGTTTATCATACAGGTTTTGTTTCGTCACACTCCACTGCGCCATTCGTCGCACTATCTCAAGGTGCCCTGCATATTTTAATATTTGAAACTTCCATATATGTTGTTTCATCCCACTTTGTCTGAAACTTCCATATATTTTGTCACAGTCCACTCTATCACATTGGATTCTTCTCTATCCAAGGTCCATTCAACTTTGTTTTCTTTGATTTCACTTCATACATTCCTATGGTCGTCTCTGCGCCTTCCAATCTTCTTATGCATTTATATTTACCTTTCATGAACTTCCACCACCTGTGCACCATACTTCCTTGTGTGCCATACTATATGTGAACCATGTACATTACTTCTTTGACATCAATGACAACATATGCGCAACAAACTCCCCCTTTTTCATTGATGGAAACCAAGAGAGCCTTATTTTGTATTCTAAAAGGTGACTACAAAAACAATGGACTTTATGCTAAGATATTCCCTTTTGATGTGCACAACTACAAGCTACTCCCCCTTTCAATGTGCACAACTGCAAGTTTCCCCCCCTTTCAATGTGTGCAATTGCAATTTGCTCCCCCTTTCAATGTGTGCAACTGCTAGATCAATGGATTTTATGGTATTTTCCCAAAGGACAACAATGACAAAGAATGACTTGAAATAAGCTCTCATCCATGCCTCTTTACATCAACATAACCATCCTTAAATAGAATACCATCGAGAGCCATAGAAAAATTCAATTGTGCACATTTCGAAGTAGTGAATTGTGTTCTTTATTGAAGAAGGGAAGACGATACCACCCCCAATGTTTGTCTGAGATAATCAAAGGGTTATTTGGGTAATGGCTTGGTAAAATTTTCTACAATTTGTTATTTGGAAGGAACATACTCTAATTTGACCACCTGATCTTGAACTTGTTCTCTGAGAAAATGATATTTGATTGGTATATGCTTAGTCTTAGAGTGTTGAACATGATTTTTAGATAGATTAATAGCATTGGTATTGTCACACATGATGGAGACAGGTTGCTCACAGGGAACTCACAGGGAACTTGAATATCCTTGAGATTGTTTATAATCCACAACACTTGAGTACAATAGGATGTTGCGGCTATATATTTGGCTTCAACTGTAGAGAGAGAAATGGAAGTTTGTTTCTTATTGAGCCAGGACACTAAACAAATGCCAAGGAAAAAATGTGCCTCCACTAGTGCTTTTTCTATCATCAATACTTCCTTCCCAATCTGCATCAGTATAATCTTTGAGAATGAGGTTTGTGTCTTTTGGATACCACAAGCCATAATCAATAGTGCCTTGCAAGTATCTGAATATTCTTTTAATGATAAGAATATGAGTTTCTTTAGGATTTGCTTGAAATTTTCATACCAAACCAACTGCTTGTATGATGTCATGCCTTGAAGTTGTGAGATAGAGCAAGCTTCTTATCATAGACCTGTAGATTGTTTGATATATTTCTGGATCATCATCATCTTTGTTGAGTTTGAAACTGGTATTCATATAAGTGCTCATAGGTGTGCGGTTTTCCATGCCAAACTTCTTCAAGATTTCCTTGAAATATTTACTTTGAGAAATGAAAATTCATCTTTCTGATTGATCAATCTATAGACCAAGAAATAAGGAGAGTTCTCTTAACATGGACATCTCAAACTCTTGCGTCATTGTAGTTGCAAACTTTTTACTCATTATTTCAATGTTACTACAAAAAATAATACCATTAACATATACTACAATAGTTAACAAGTCATTACCTTCAGCCTTGATGTATAAGTTGTTATCAGTTGTTCCCTTTTTAAAACCTTGTCGTTGTAGATATTTATTGAGTCTGTAATACCAAGCTCTTGAATCTTGTTTAATCCCATGCATGTGTTTCTTTAATTGGCAGACATAATATTTTTTTTTCAGTTAGAAGAAAACCTTATGGCTGCTCCACATGAACTTCTTCCTCAAGATCACCATTTAAAAATTTTGATTTGACATCCATCTGGTAGATTTTGAATTTTCTGTAACATACAAAATCCAAAAACATCTTGATAGCTTCAATTCTTGCAACAGGGGCAAAATTTTCTTCAAAGTCCACTCCTTTGACTTGAGCATACCCTTTTCATACCAATCTGGCCTTCTTTTTTACTATATATCCATTTTCATTTAACTTGTTTATGTATACCCATTTAGTTCTAATTACATTCTTGTCATTTGGTCTTGGGACAAGATCCCAAGTCTTACTTTTCTTTATTTGGTCTACTTCTTCATTCATGGATTTGACCCAATGGTCATCCTGACTTGCTTGGATAAAAAAATTTGGTTCGCTCATGGATAGCAGTGCAAAATTTGCAGAACCAAATGTATCTATAATTTGTCTTCTAGTTTGTACATGTCCTTCCTTATTTCCAAGAATTTGACTTTTTGGATGATGTTTTTGAACATACTTTGATGGGGTCTTTGGTTGTTATGTATCCATTCTCTCTTCTTTCTCAAAACCCTCTTGTTCCTTATACTCATGCATTCCATCTCCTTGTGGTTCATTTCCGATGTTTTCATCATATGATCATGGTGCTGGTGTCTCTCTGGATGAAGTGGTCTCTCTTCTACCTTTACATATATACTTTCAAATATTTTATGGATTATTTTGTTGTAGCACTTGTATCCTTTACTTCTGGAGGAGTATCCTAACAAGATACCTTAATGAGCTCTAGAATCAATCTTACATAAGTTGTCTTCATTTATTTTATTGTAGCATTTGCTTCCAAAAACTTTGAAGTGTTTTATTGATGTTGGTCTTCCATGCCATATCTCATAAGGGGTTTTATCATTGTTTACTCTTATGTGAGATTTATTGAGAATGTTAATAGAAGTTTGAACAACTTCTCCCCAAAAGGTTTTAGATACTTATGATTCATCAAGCATGGCCCT
>ML803236.1:0-16188 GCA_009831015.1 Picea engelmannii | reverse complement strand
AAAGAACAACAAACCATAAGAACGCAGGTTGATAACGGAGTTCGGCACAATGTTTGCCTACGTCTCCGGGCCTTTTTCCTGTGGGGAAGGCTTCTTTATTTCTGCTCAAGTGCTCAAAATTACATCTCAGAAATGCCCAAAGGATACAAGACTGATCTGGTCTTGTTGTCCCAGATCTCAAGAACCCTGCAAAAGAAACGGCACGCCAAACTGATGCTCCAAGCTCCCAGAAACGATCCGACAACGTTTCCACCTCAAGGGCTTCCCTGCAACAAATTGACTTTGGCTTGGCTTTCCAATAGCATAACTCTGCAAAAATAACTGTCTCTTGGCCTCAAATAGGCCTGGTTTATATAGAAAAGGAGTTGGTTTCTCATCCCCAACTTCCTCCAAGAATCTGGCCTCCAAAAAAGCCCAATATCCCCCCAAAATGGAGAAAATCAATTAAAAATAGGCTTATTAATTGAAAAAAAAACCAAATTCTTTAACAAATAACCCACTTTGTTATAGTTCTGAGTCAAATCGGGCGCAACCCTCCGATATGCCCGCTCCTGGTCATGTGGGCGCGCGGCCATGTGGCCAAGCGCACCACCTGCGTGAGCCCCGTGTCGATTGAGCCCCTGGTCATCCGGCGTATACATGGGCCCGTGGCCTAAGTCATACTATGCGCGCGTTTGTATAGGGAACGGTCCCGTGGATTTAGCGCCCGGAATCACGGCTTAACCAACCGCACATTTGTTTGTTTGGAACCCCGGGTCGTTGTGAACGGAACGGTGATAACCGCGCCTTTTAAAACCTGGCGCCGTGGGCTGTGGGAAACGGTTATATGTGCCAAGTGTCGGACCGAGGGCTGGGGCTAGGCCCCGGCCCTTTCTCCCGCCGTGGAAACTTTCAAACGAATTCAAAATAATATGCCGCCGTTTGTTTTACAAGCAACGCCCGCCGGTCTTCCGGTTAGCCCGACTGTTCTAGTCCATAGCTCGCCCGGAGGTCACGAGTTCGAGTCGCCGGAGTTTCAAACCAAATTTTGTAACCAACGAGCCAATAATGGGGTGCCATGTGGCAGCCCCTGAGTGGGCCACGTGGCACCCTTTTCAACCAATGAAATCTGGACACGTGTCAACGCCTAATTGGCCCACGTGTGTGGCACGTAACTTTGTCGTACTGCCACCTGGCAGCCCTGTCACCTGCCGCCGTACTGCCACGTCATGCCACGTGTCTACCTCGTCAGCGTGCCACGTGTCACCCTGTGAGTGGTGACACGTGTCACTTCGTACAGGTCAAATCGCACGACGAAAATGCCAAAATCACCTGACACGTGTCGCGTCCTGGTGATGCCACGTGTCCTCCGTACGGTCTGCCACGTGTCACCTCCTGGTTGGCCCACATCAGTTGTACGGACCTGCCACGTCAGCTGTACGGACGTGCCACGTGGACTGTACGGACTGCCCCAGTCAGCATCAAATTTTTGCCTGTTTGACTTTTCGGACAGAACGCGATATCTTCTCCATACGGACTCCGTTTGACATAAAAATTATACCACCGGAATCAGGAAGACGAGACGGACGCAATGGCACAAGTTTCATTGCATTCTGAGCACTTTCATTTTTGAGCATTTTTCAAGCCCTATCAGGCTTCTGGATCCGTTTTCAGATCACCCCACTAGTACACAATCACCTCAAGGTGAAATATATTTCATTTTTTTGATTGATGACTATACCATAATGACTTAGGTTGGATTGTTGAAGCATAAATTTGAGGCTTTTGAAAGATTCAAAATATTCAAAGAATAGGTAGAAAATGAAATGGATTTAAAAATAAAGTGCCTAAGATCAGACATAGGACGATAATTCACATATGATGAATTCAATAGTTATTGTGAAAAACATGGGATCAAGAGACGATTTCTATAGCCAGAACCCCTCAACAGAATGGAGTAGTAGAAAGGATGAACAAAACAGTTCAAGAAATGGCCAGGGCCATGCTTGATGAATCATAAGTATCTAAAACCTTTTGGGGAGAAGTTGTTCAAACTTCTATTAACATTCTCAATAAATCTCACATAAGAGTAAACAATGATAAAACCCCTTATGAGATATGGCATGGAAGACCAACATCAATAAAACACTTCAAAGTTTTTGGAAGCAAATGCTACAATAAAATAAATGAAGACAACTTATGTAAGATTGATTCTAGAGCTCATTAAGGTATCTTGTTAGGATACTCCTCCAGAAGTAAAGGATACAAGTGCTACAACAAAATAATCCATAAAATATTTGAAAGTATATATGTAAAGGTAGAAGAGAGACCACTTCATCCAGAGAGACACCAGCACCATGATCATATGATGAAAACATCGGAAATGAACCACAAGGAGATGGAATGCATGAGTATAAGGAACAAGAGGGTTTTGAGAAAGAAGAGAGAATGGATACATAACAACCAAAGACCCCATCAAAGTATGTTCAAAAACATCATCCAAAAAGTCAAATTCTTGGAAATAAGGAAGGACATGTACAAACTAGAAGACAAATTATAGATACATTTGGTTCTGCAAATTTTGCACTGCTATCCATGAGCGAACCAAATTTTTTTATCCAAGCAAGTCAGGATGACCATTGGGTCAAATCCATGAATGAAGAAGTAGACCAAATAAAGAAAAGTAAGACTTGGGATCTTGTCCCAAGACCAAATGACAAGAATGTAATTAGAACTAAATGGGTATACATAAACAAGTTAAATGAAAATGGATATATAGTAAAAAAGAAGGCCAGATTGGTATGAAAAGGGTATGCTCAAGTCAAAGGAGTGGACTTTGAAGAAAATTTTGCCCCTGTTGCAAGAATTGAAGCTATCAAGATGTTTTTGGATTTTGTATGTTACAGAAAATTCAAAATCTACCAGATGGATGTCAAATCAAAATTTTTAAATGGTGATCTTGAGGAAGAAGTTCATGTGGAGCAGCCATAAGGTTTTCTTCTAACTGAAAAAAAAATATTATGTCTGCCAATTAAAGAAACACATGCATGGGATTAAACAAGATTCAAGAGCTTGGTATTACAGACTCAATAAATATCTACAACGACAAGGTTTTAAAAAGGGAACAACTGATAACAACTTATACATCAAGGCTGAAGGTAATGACTTGTTAACTATTGTAGTATATGTTAATGGTATTATTTTTTGTAGTAACATTGAAATAATGAGTAAAAAGTTTGCAACTACAATGACGCAAGAGTTTGAGATGTCCATGTTAAGAGAACTCTCCTTATTTCTTGGTCTATAGATTGATCAATCAGAAAGATGAATTTTCATTTCTCAAAGTAAATATTTCAAGGAAATCTTGAAGAAGTTTGGCATGGAAAACCGCACACCTATGAGCACTTATATGAATACCAGTTTCAAACTCAACAAAGATGATGATGATCCAGAAATATATCAAACAATCTACAGGTCTATGATAAGAAGCTTGCTCTATCTCACAACTTCAAGGCATGACATCATACAAGCAGTTGGTTTGGTATGAAAATTTCAAGCAAATCCTAAAGAAACTCATATTCTTATCATTAAAAGAATATTCAGATACTTGCAAGGCACTATTGATTATGGCTTGTGGTATCCAAAAGACACAAACCTCATTCTCAAAGATTATACTGATGCAGATTGGGAAGGAAGTATTGATGATAGAAAAAGCACTAGTGGAGGCACATTTTTTCCTTGGCATTTGTTTAGTGTCCTGGCTCAATAAGAAACAAACTTCCATTTCTCTCTCTACAGTTGAAGCCAAATATATAGCCGCAACATCCTATTGTACTCAAGTGTTGTGGATTATAAACAATCTCAAGGATATTCAAGTTCCCTGTGAGTTCCCTGTGAGCAACCTGTCTCCATCATGTGTGACAATACCAATGCTATTAATCTATCTAAAAATCATGTTCAACACTCTAAGACTAAGCATATACCAATCAAATATCATTTTCTCAGAGAACAAGTTCAAGATCAGGTGGTCAAATTAGAGTATGTTCCTTCCAAATAACAAATTGTAGAAAATTTTACCAAGCCATTACCCAAATAACCCTTTGATTATCTCAGACAAACATTGGGGGTGGTATCGTCTTCCCTTCTTCAATAAAGAACACAATTCACTACTTCGAAATGTGCACAATTGAATTTTTCTATGGCTCTCGATGGTATTCTATTTAAGGATGGTTATGTTGATGTAAAGAGGCATGGATGAGAGCTTATTTCAAGTCATTCTTTGTCATTGTTGTCCTTTGGGAAAATACCATAAAATCCATTGATCTAGCAGTTGCACACATTGAAAGGGGGAGCAAATTGCAATTGCACACATTGAAAGGGGGGGAAACTTGCAGTTGTGCACATTGAAAGGGGGAGTAGCTTGTAGTTGTGCACATCAAAAGGGAATATCTTAGCATAAAGTCCATTGTTTTTGTAGTCACCTTTTAGAATACAAAATAAGGCTCTCTTGGTTTCCATCAATGAAAAAGGGGGAGTTTGTTGCGCATATGTTGTCATTGATGTCAAAGAAGTAATGTACATGGTTCACATATAGTATGGCACACAAGGAAGTATGGTGCACAGGTGGTGGAAGTTCATGAAAGGTAAATATAAATGCATAAGAAGATTGGAAGGCGCAGAGACGACCATAGGAATGTATGAAGTGAAATCAAAGAAAACAAAGTTGAATGGACCTTGGATAGAGAAGAATCCAATGTGATAGAGTGGACTGTGACAAAATATATGGAAGTTTCAGACAAAGTGGGATGAAACAACATATATGGAAGTTTCAAATATTAAAATATGCAGGGCACCTTGAGATAGTGCGACGAATGGCGCAGTGGAGTGTGACGAAACAAAACCTGTATGATAAACACCATAGTGGAATGTGACACGATGAATGGGGAAATTGAGTGAGGGAACTGGGGGGAAAGTGAAACAAGTTGAATACTTGTGACTTGAGTGTTGCACTCCCATTTTAGTTGTGCATTGAGTAATCAAGAATGTAAATTGCTGCATAAATTTTGAGGAGATGAGTTGGAGTTTATTCATTGGAAGATTTGGTCCATTTGAAGTCAAAGAATGTCTAGCTATAACTGGATCTTGATCTGGTCAATATTTTTCCACAATACAACTGTCATGCATCCACATACTTTATTTAGACAAAAGTATAACTGACAAGAATTTGATCTAGTCAATATTTGTCCACAATGTAACTGTCATACGTCTACTTACTTTATTTAGACAAAAGTGTAGCTGACAGAACTTTGATCTGGTCAAATTATGTCCACAATATAACTGTTATGCGTCCACTTACATCAAGGTGAAATCAAGAAAAAACATTATAAATAAGGATGCATTCAGTTTGATGGAGGAGCAAATGAAAAAAGAAGAAAAATGATTTGTAACTATTCAACGAAACTGAACCAAAGACTTATCAGATTAATTTTTGTAGAGAAAATTTTAGTTCTGTAAAAATATTTCTTAAACTTATTTCAGGTTGGCAAGGTGGTGCTAGGGTGAGTTTAATCTCATTGAGGATCAATGTCCTCATTATTTGCGACAGGTTGGCGCCTGAGAGGATTGGTGTCCTCATCTACGATGGGTTGGTGCCTGAGAGGATTGGTGTCCTCATCCGTGACAGGTTGGTTCTTGAGAGGATTGGTGTCCTCGTTGTTTGCGATGGGTTGGTGCATGAGAGGATTGGTGTCCTCATTGTTTGCGACGGGTTGGTGCATGAGAGGATTGGTGTCCTCATTTGCAACAAGTGGGTGTCTGTCAATATGAATAATTGTAAATTGTAAGTTGGTTCTTGTAAAAGAACATAAAGAAATATGTTCTATGGTTTTTTCCCGCATTGGGTTTCCACGTAAAAATTATGGTGTAATGTGTTTTTTGTGTTGTGTTTTGTTCTCTTCATGTATTTCTACTTATAAATAACTTGAATTTGTTGAAACAAAAGAAAATTGAGTAATCTAATACAATATTGGTTCATCCCCCCCCCTCTAATTATTGTTGTAAGTTATAACAATAATTTAATATGCTATGAATATTAAGGGCTTCCTTGGATGTGGGAGAGCCCATCATCATGGTATCATCCATGAATTGACTATGAGATACAATTGGTTGCATCCCATGCAAGGGAAAGCCCTGAAGAGTGTCGTCAATGATGGATTCTTTGGTATAGCAGCTTAGGCCTTCAAAAATGATATCAAAGAGGAAGGGGGAGAGGGGATCCCCTTGATGGATACCTCTAGAAGGAACACAAGTATTTGAAGGAGAATCATTGACTAAGATTGATAAGAAATTCAAGGAGGTTAGGTTGAGAATTCAGTTGACCCACTCATTGAAAAATCCAAAAGCTAATATTAGAGACTTCATATATTTCCAGCCGAGTTTGTTAAAGGCCTTTGATAGGTCTATATTGAGGATCATTCCTGGAGTATGGGAGGATTTTAAGTAGTGAATTACCTCATGATCTAGAATAACGTTGTCCATAATTTGACACCCCTCTACATAGCTAGATTTCTCTTTAGAAATAATGAAAGGAAGAAGAGGTTTAAGTCGTATAAATATTACCTTGGTTATTATATTATAGATGACATTGAATAGAGAAATCAACCAGAACTGCTTGGGATGAGAGAACTTCTCCTCCTTTAGGATCAAGGTAAGAAAGGTTGTGTTAAGATCCATTAGGACACCTCTAGAGATACATGAATCTTCCACTAATTGCCAGACTTCTTCACGAACCATTTTTCTACAATGGTAGAATAAGTCGGTCGTGAAGCCGTTAGGACCTGAATATTTTCCAGGGGGCTTTTATTTTATTGCTTGGTCCACTTCTTCAATGGTGATAGGTCTTAGCAGTTCCTCATTTTGTTCCTAGGTAACTAGAGTTGGAATATGCTGGATGATTTTATTGATTTCCTGTGGTTGGTATGGACGATGTTTAATTAGTAGGTCATGATAGTAATTAACAAGTTCATTTTCCATGCCCTCATGATCCAAGGTCTATTGGCCCTAATCATTTTCCAGTTGTGTTATTCGATTGACATGTCTCCTCTGAATCATGAATCGATGAAATAAGTTTTTGTTCTTGTCTCCCTCTTTGAGCCATTGAACTCTAGATTTTTTACACCAGAGAATTTATTCTTTCCTATTTCTTTCCTCCAACTGTTGTTTCATATGTTTCTCTTATGCTTCAAGAGAGCCATTTCTACCATGGGTTATAATTTTTGTTTATATCTCTTTGATATGTTGTTCTAGAGATCTCTGAGCTTGGAATATCTTTCCAAATACATCTATGTTCCAGTCTCGTAGAAGTTGCTTATAATTCTTTAACTTCTGTTGAAATTTGTACATCAAGGTTCTATGGGAAACTAATACATTCACCTACCAAATGGGAGCATTTTGCTGAAAATATTGGTTAGAGAGATAGAATTGTTTTAACCTAAATAGATTGCGTTGGGGAGAACTGACAAGGTATATCCATAGATGGACTGACTAGTGATCCGAACCAGAGCGAGGAAGAATAATTTCTTCCATAAGAAGACCTTCCAACATTAGAGGTTCATAAACTAGGAATAAGTCAAGATGATATGCAACTTGGTGTGAGCTAGAACGTCGATTCGACTAGGTGAAGGTACCATTACGGGTTTCTAAGTCAATTAGATGGAGGTCATCTATTAATTTTTGTATCCCCTCACTGTCCATGTCCAGTCTTCTGATACCCCCAATTTTCCTCCAGGGATAGGATAATGTTTAGGTCACCACCTAAAATCCACCACCCACGATCCACAATGGCGCTCAAAGAGAATAAACTTGATAGAAAAAAATCCGTTTTTCTAAGGCAATTTGGGATCCTAGGCATTTGTTCTAATCCCTTCTTTTCTTAAGCCAATGACACAATAATGAGTAGTAATAGTCCATTGCGTGGAGTAAAAATTGTCCATTACTATTGTTGTCGGGTTCCATAAAATATCCCTCCCCCCTACTTCTCCTATAAAATCATTGTAGACATACTTTCTCTATTGCCAACATCATGGGAAGGTTTTTTTAGCTATTACATATGCACATTTAATTTCCTTTAATTGTAATGTATCTGGATTTTATGCTACGATGTTGTTTCGAAGAACCCCTTGCTTGGTTATTCCATTCAAGCCTCTAACATTCCATGAGATAATATTCATGAGGAAGGAGGTGGGGAGGATTTGAATAAGCCCTCAGTGAGTTTCTGGATTTTCCTTGAGTTAATCATAAAACTTCCTACCTCTTGGATGAGTTGTTGGGAAGATTTTATTCCTTGTCTTTTCCCTTCTTTTGGAGTTTTACAATTATCATTTCACAGGTTTGAATGGATTTCGAGACCGTCTCTAGATATGGATGTCGCTCCTGTAGTGGATTTCAAATAGACCTTGTGTACCTTGCGTAATTGTTCCAAGGGGAGGGATTGGAGTTACTGTTTGTGATATGCCTCTTCAAGTTTCTCTAGTTTGATCTATGCTAGTTCTCGATCATCTAGTTGCATGTCTATGTCCCCACCATCCTCTATGAGTTGATCTTCCTCAAGTGGTACTTTGTTGACGGGTTGGGTGATCTACTCCAAAAATGGTTCTGTAGTCTCTTTGGATTTACCTTTGGTGTTGTCCTTACCTACATATTGATGGGGGTCTTCCACCACCTGAGTTTCCCGAAGTTGATTTAAGAATTTATATGAGTTTCTTGTTGATGGCTTCTTGCTCGATCCCGAGGTGGGTTTTTTTCTAATATCGTTTTTTTCTCCCCTAGACTTGCATAAAGAATTCTTTGGGTTTTTCTAGTGCTCCCTTTGAGGGGATTTTCGAAGCATTTAGGGGGAATCCCTAAACAGGTGGCCATGTTCGTGACATTTTTGGCATCTGAAGGGAATGTGCTCATAGTCAAAAGTTTGAACCCATTCCTTGTCCTGATACTCTAGGGTTAGAGATCTGGGTAAAGGCTTGGAAATTTTCATATAGATGCATATGTAGGCATAAGAGGTATATTTTATTTGATGCATTTCCTCAACTGATTTGACGTAAAAACCCAGAGTATTTTCAATACTCGCAAGGATTTCCCTAGGCTATAACTCTGGAGGGAGACAATAGAGTCTTATTCACACCGAGGCATATGAGATGTCTTCTTATTCTGGGATAAATTGATCTGTCTAGAATCATAGATAAAGACTAGCAGGATTTTAAAAATAGGGTCCATTCTTAAAGATTCTATCCATGTCTTTGAGATTATAAAATATGGTCATGAAGAAACCCTTGGATACCAACTGAAGCTCATAATGACCCTTGGGCTTCCATCAAGTGTTGATTCACTTGAGAAAGTCTTGTTCTAAAGGCCATAATCCTAAAAAATTTCTGATTAGGGCATGATATTTCATAAATTGAGTTTGTTCTCATACCCTGGTCGAGTTTACCACATACCTTGGTGCCACAAAATCCTGAGGATTCAACCTTGACCTCCATCGCTTTGTCTTTTTGCAACTCTTCTTGGTAGATATGTTACCGAAGGTGAGTCATCGACTCAAATAATGGCTGCGATTTGGTGATTCCAGATGGATCATTTGCTGCTATGTTTCGATACGAGGGGGCTTTCACTCCCTCCGTGTTGGCGATTCATGTGTTTTCAGAATATTACAGAGCTCATAATCACATCGTTTGTTCTACTGGGAGATGAGAGATTCAGAAACCCTTGGTCACTAGAAGAATCAAACCTTTATCAGAGCTTCAGAAAAAAACTCTAATGTAAATAAGGTATAAATGTTATCCTCCCCATTCACATTCAATTTTATTCACAATATTATTTTTTATTGGTTACATGGAAGTTAAAGAATTAATGGTAAATGAGTCTTATACATTTTTTTTAACAATTCAACTAACTATATATTATTTATAACCTTTATGACTATTTGTTGTGATGTATGAGGGTCCACTCCCCATGCCTCCTTCTCATGAGAGATCTTTATGTCCTCTTCCCAATTCTTAAGGATGCTTGTAAATACAATTTATCATCATCCGATGGTTTATTTTTTCGTTTTTGTCATCCTCATGGAGTTTACTGATGAACTTACTAAATTTGTTAATAACCAAACAAAATGAAGTAAACTATAAAATTCAATGATGTTATATAATGAAATATACAAGGTAAATGATTAGAAACACAGGTGATTAAATATAAGATTAATTTGAACATATTTCACATGATATGGTATTTCCTCCTGCTCATAGTGCTGGAGAATTTATGAAGGGACCATCTATCACTAATCACATATTTGGAAACCTTATACATAAATGTTGTAATTCTCTTTGCTTACTAGCATTATTTATTTTCAAGCCAATGTTTGTGGTATTATTTCAACCACTCTCTAATGACGATGTCAAAAATTTCTTGATGCAAAATTTTTCCAATTTCAATTTTTAATACCTCTATGTGCGAATCAACTTGTATATATTCACCTTGATAAATTGGTTCTCTATATCTACCTATACATATATTCATCTTAGTTCATTTTCATCTCTGTGCCTTATGCTCAAATATTTATATGCATACCATGTAATGAATAAGTACCATGAAAATGTAGTATATTGGATTTAATTAATAATATGATGTACACTCTAAATTTCATTGAAAATGCAAGATAAATGATACCTTGGCTAACATGCATAGAGTGACCATGTTTGATACCCCTAGAAATTGATTTGGATGAGCTTGTTTAATATTATGGCCTCCAAAGCCACTCCTTGGGATGGGTCCTTGGCTTCCTTGACGTGGTTTTCAATCCCTTCTTAATTGATAAGTAAGGTACCTAGGAAATAAACATGCTATCAAGAGGAAGAGATCCTCAAGATTCTCATGATATTTTGAAAACAAAACCCTACTTGTGATAATGGATGGACTAACCCCTAGAATCAAGGTGTTAGTGTCGATAGGGGGAAGTACACTAGAACCTAGGAATAAGAGGAACTCCTAAGGACCAACATCCAATGTATAGACAACTGGAGCTATATCTATATAAACAAATGTTATGGATAGAACATGCAAGGATATACCTAAAGGGAAACCCCCTCATAAGGTTTGATTCAACTCACACATGTTTGTGAATCTAGTACAATCAACTGGACCTCTGAAAGATCAAACATATGAATCTGAATGGTGCGATAATGAGATGGAGTCAAGCACATGAGAAACAACCAAGTCAGAAAGCAATGAGGATTATCTCTAGTTTTTCTGAGTTCACCTATCAATGAGGAAGATGGGCCCAAGGTACATTGTCCTCTAAACAAAACCCCTATAATATATGCATTGAAGTTGATAGGGGAAGGCATGCTAGAGTTAAGGGACAAAGGGATCCTTGAAAAAAACACAAGGTAGAAAGTACAAGATAAATTGATAGAGAATGACACCAAGGGAGGATAGGAAGGAAAAGAGAGATGAAATCATGAATTCCCTTGTTCATAGCACAAAGGAAAGGTTGACATAAGAGTGATTAAAATCATTCCATGAGGAATGGTCAATTGTTAGGAAAAAGGTTGTTCAATGATAAATTATTAAACTAAGAGGATAACTGGAGGTAAAAAATTGACAACATTGGATGTGAGAAACTCATGGAAACAAGGGGGCGCCAACATTTCCAAAGAAAGAAAAATCATAAGAATCCACTTGGGAAGGAGTCCCTTAGTTGGTATCCTCAAAAATTTATCGATAATGGTCTTATTGCTAGGGACTTGTTCAATGTGAATTTGGTCTCTTCAAATGGATTTCACAGAGGAGATTCATGATGCTCAAACCTTTTTCTTTGAGGAGGTGGCTCCACACTTTTAGGAGAAATACTTTGGGTCCTTCTAGACTGATGGAGTATTTGGTTGACCACTGTGTATTAGAGATTCAAAAGTAGCAAGATACTAACAACCCAAGGACCACTAAACAAGCAACCACATAGCGCATAACTACAAATTTCTTAAGAAGATTCAAAAAATGAACTACCCTTACAAAGATCAACCTAGGTTGGTTAGGTCCTAAGTCCAATACAGTGAAGAGACAATTAGAAGGATATTTCAAAAATTTATATGGGTTGATTAAGTCCCAAGACCAGTCAACAAAGGAATGGGAGACAATTATAATAACCTTCTTGTAATGTTCACCCAAGGTGAAAATACCCTCATGAAGACATGCACCCTCCAAAGAATCCAAAATGGTGATTATGTGTCTACCTCAGGTATTTCAAGTACTTGCCACTCATATTCACCCATGATATGTCCTAGGATAGGTCACAAAATTTACCAATTCACAATTGGTGACTAGGCGAAACAGTCGTGGGTCAGGATCACATGTATGGGTAGGGAAAAAAAGCCTGAAGCTTGTGAGAATTGATGTCACCCAAAGGACTTGACACTTCAAAAACCACAATACACATAGTAATCCAACAAAAACACACACAAACAAGGGGGGATATGACCTCAACTTTCTTCTAACGTGACCTCATGCTTGACATCTATGTAAGAGGTGCTTTCTCTGCAAGCGCTTCTTGCTACTAATGTATTTTCACTCTTTAATCAGTTCCAGTTTGAGTTTCGTGACTTCATAGAGTTTACTCTCCTAATCCTATTCCAAGGCCCTACTTTCTAGACTGTTTTTGGTTTTCTATGAAGAAAATCCTAGTTAATTTTAATTAAGAGTTCGTTTTAAGAGGCAGTTGATTACTAATGGAGGTATGATGGTGCAACTGATGATGTTTTTGAGACTCTTGTGGAAAGAAACTTTTAATAACACTCACAAATAAAAATTCACACTTACCCTTCTATGTATTTAGTTTCAATCAAGCATAAACTATGAACAATTCTTTCCCAGATTGTGACAAAAGTAAAAGAAGAAAACAAAATATTGTTTTTTGTTATTTTTTCTTTCAAATGAACCTAAATGATTTTTACTTTTTCTTTATAATGAATCTTGAATGAAATCAATCAAATACTTTTCAAATACAAGCCTACTATAAACAGACCGTGGAAGCCAAAACAACAAAAAATGTTGAAGTAGAGTAGGAGAGAAAAGGTGGGAAATGAGAAAAAGTGAGTCCTAGAATGTGCTCACACCTTATGTGAAGAAAATGTTAAAGTACTTGCTATTTTACCAAGAGTAACACATGATTACTCACTTTGTTTCCAATATCAAGTAGTGAGGAGTTTAGTTATGGGCCAAATTTCTCATAAAACCCTTAGAAAACCTCTGCAGAATGACCTATTGGGCCAAATTTCTCAGAAAACCCCTACATTTTGACCTATTGGACTGGCAATGAGAAATATAGATTGAAAAATTAACGAATAGACCTAAAATAAGACAAGAAAGAAACAAATAAAAACCTATCAAGAATAACTCAAGGAGTTATCCCCAGTGGATTCACCAATTCTATTGTGGATGAAAACTATCCTATGGCTAGGAGTGACCATTAAAAAAGTCGGAATTCAAAGAACAATGCAAATCTTTCCCTAGAGTAGCTTACAATAATTTCAAAATAATTACCGGTTAGTTATGAGGGGCTCACCTAATTTTGATAGTTGGTTGGAGATGAACCTCTCAAGTTGTCCTCGCTCCTATCCAAGCTTATATGCCTGCACATGGAAAAGAAAAACCTTCCTCAAACAATTGGCAGAAATGAAAAGAAACACAAAATAGCTACTCTAAATAACTCTTGTTAGGTGAACTAGAACCACAACTAAATACTGCAATTGAGATCAAATTGAAACAAATAACTCAGAATTTAGGGGAGGGAAAGAAGAGATATCTTCATTTTACTGAAATCAACAATGATATATGAAATGTATACCTTATATCACTACTTACGCTATCTGCAAAAATCGTCCAGATTCCTCTATCCTTGGGCCACTCAGGACTACTTCACCTCCTTCTCTCTTCTCCATGCAAGTATGGGGAATATCAAGGGATCTTAGGCCTCACAAACATGAATGGGAGATGGGAAGTTCAAGAAACAGGTATTTCTAGAGAGATGAGGGTCATAAAAACTACAGGGATATGATGATTATGACTACTTAGGCTAGAAGATAACTCCGGTATAGAAATAATGATCATAACTCATTCTCCTTCCATTAAGCCTTTGTTATACCATTTTAATATGGTTGAGATTGTTTTCCATAGGTTTTATGGAGTTACAAAGTTATTTTCCCCATAAACCCCACTCAAGAGCACATAATTTCACGTTTATTTTTTATTTTATTTTTTAGTGAATTTTAAGGCACTCACTCCTTTGTTGAAGGGAAAGGGCGAGTACTCACTCCTTTAATGAGCCAGAAGTGTGAGTGGATTTCCATAAAGGGTTTTTCAATAGTTTTTTGAGTGGGCCCAAGTATCTAGAGACGGATATGATAGGGGTAAATGCCAAACAAAGAAAACACAACTATTGTGGTGTCAAAAGATTCTATAACAATGTGTTCTTATTTAGTTACTAAATTTGGTAGGGAGTTACAACCATGTGATACTTAATATGAAGGAGAATGTTGTTATCACCTTCAACACTTACCCACTTTCCTTCAAAATAGGGTATTTCAATTCAAAGTTTGTCAATGACTTGTCCTTGGTCATTTAGTTGATGCCACATTGAAGAAAGACCATAATCTATTTGTAGGCACTGCCAAGGGAATTCTCTAACTGTGGGACTTTCTTGACTTAAGTTTGGAGATCTATGCATTGTGGGTCCTAAATAGTCAATATCCAAACTTTAAATATTCATTCCCAATCGAAAGGCGCAAATTCCAACCTCTACCAATTGCAGTTCTTCTTCTAAGCTAGGAACCATCGATGCTTCTTCCCCTTCCACATCCGATTGGTCAATACCAAACTTGAATTAGTTCAACACTTCAATGACTCATCACTCATGAGGACTCTTTCTTTTGGATTGAAAAGGATATGCTGCATCATGTATATCAACTCTTTTCTTTTGTCTTTTGTCCCATTCTATCTTTTGCAGGTCAACCATTGGCTTATGAAATTGCATTCTCCTTACAATCCTTTTATTTATTTTTTCATCTAGTGTATATTCCCTTTATTTTTCATTCAATATCCTCCCTTTTCTTTCCATTCTTGTTATATATTCCTTGGTGTAGGTTGGCTAGGGTTTTTACTTCATTTTGGCATCTCATGAAAAATTACCCCCCATCTATGACCCCAGTCTTACTCTCGTTCAAAAATGACAATATAGTCTACCATGTTCATTTATACAGAAAATATTCTCATGATTCTTCATTATTCTTGCAGTTGATGTTCAAACATTGCTCCTAGTCCTCTTGTCATTTCTTCTAGTTGGAATTGATTGGAGTTTTCAGAGGAGGTATTGGTTCAATGATGTGACCAACACTCTTATCAATTAGGAATTTGTGTCGCAGGGTTGGTATCATACAAAGGAAGTTGTCATGAAGGTCATCATCAAACCTTATTTTGACGTCGTCGAGAGATGTTCTCTCTTCTATTGCTTGTTCTTTATGAAAATCCTATGTGATTTGATATACCCACTCATATATATTGGTTTATCCATTGTGTTGATTATTTAGGTTGGTTGTCATTGATGTCAACCCTTGAAGAAAGTTTGGTAGTGAATTCCGGTAGCACAAAGGTTTGGGTAATGGACCCAAGTTTGTTTGATGTATAATGGTATGAGTTTTAATATATTAAGGTAATAATATTATATATGGATAATACATGTCATGCCATTTCTAGTGATATGTGGAATGTCACATAACTCCTCATGGTTATATATTTATGGCCATGTGAAGTTGGAGAACCCTCATGAATCATCTAGAAGCCCCAAAATGTCAAAGTAGTCAAAGTGGTTGCAAAGAAGAAATTATTTAAATAAGACTATCTAGATGGATAATGCATGTCATTCCATTTCCGTTGGTATGTGGAACGTCACATAAGTCCTCACGGTTAGAGAGTTACGACCATGTGAAGTTGGAGAACCCCCATGAGTCATCTAGAAGCCCCAAAAGGTCAAATTAGTCAAAGTGGTTGCAAAGAAGAAATTATTTAAATAATAAATTGAAGTGATGAGTGTACTATAAGTCAAAGTGGATACAAAAGAAATTATTTAAATAATAAAGTTAATGGAGAAATTACTAAGTGGACAAGTGGTTA